>JARQOC010000004.1:400332114-400432908 GCA_033576535.1 Allobates femoralis | reverse complement strand
TTTCCTACACCATCATCTATCAAGGTGGGAATGTAAGCCTTCTGCTTCTCTTCTATGTGATGCCAGCACTTCCAGAATTGACTGGTGCTTTCCTGCTCGCTGTACTTCATTTTTCACTTACTGAGTATCTGTTTGGCATTTTAGGCAGAAGTCTTCAGCATTGCTCCTGGTACCACGTACAGTGTAGCTGTTTCTTCAGTGTCCTCTTCAGCCTACAGCTCCCCGGACAGCAAGTTGGTTATAACTAACGAAACCAGTAAGTTTATTATATTTTAGTGTGTTGCACTGTTGGGTGGGATCTTGGCTTTTTCACGCCTTTGAATCTACACACAAATTGAATTATTGATAGAACTGTATCTTACATTCTGATCTTGCTCTATCATAGAATCTAGACTTGCTCATTTCACGTCTTTGTAAATGTCCAGCTAGTTGTTTAATAATCCCTCACTAAGAGAGCTAATGTTCAACATATTTTTCCTATATTACAATGTACTTGCTAAATTGCTATCATCAAATGATCTAGATTATTTATGCTATGGAAATCATCTCTAGGATGGTTTCACATGCACAACTTTTGAGAAAACTATTTTTAATGCCATTTTTTTATTTTGCAATATCCAGAAGTAGACCCAGCAATACTAATAATATTTATTCATTTGTATAGCGCTATTACTGCCACAGCGCTTTGTATACATCGGTAATACTGTCCCCATTGGGGCTCACAGTTAAAATGTCCTATCAATATGTCTTTAGAGTGTGGGAGGAAACCCGCATAAACACAAGGAGCACTTACAAACTTCTACAGATGTTGTCCTTGGTGTGATTTGAACCCAGGACCCCAGTGCTTCAAGACTGTAGTGCTAACCAGTGAGCCACTATGCTGCTGGAAAAGCTTAGCTTTTTATATTTTATTTTCTCTGATTTTACTTCTAATTTGTGAAAAAAAAAAACAAACAACATTTTTTTATTAAAAAAAACCCAAAACCAAACAAATACAATCTGTTTGAAACCATGGTGCATTGTGAGAACTTTTTCTGTGATCCAATTATATTCACCTATACAACAGACATATTCTTGGTCGCTTTACTGTCTAGTGCCCTTTTTTGGTACACAGTTCTCAAACTCATATGTCTTAGGCTCGTTTACACTGTGCGTTTTTGGTCTGTTTTTGCTCATCAGTTTTTGTAGCCAAAACCAGGAGTGGGTGATTAAATCCCGAAGTGGTGATGCATTTCCATTAAGGCCATATCACACGCTTCATATTGTTAACGATATCGCTTAAACGTCACGTTTTTTAATCGCTTACACTATATCGTTTGTGCGTCGTTACGTGTAACCGAGCGATCTTTCGGTGAAAAATCGTTTGATCGCTCATCACAGATTTGAGATCCTGACCTCAAATCCATCGTGCGTCGTCAAATTAACCAACGTTCAACCTGCTGCATCGTTGTGTGTGACACCGCCATAACTATCTTGTGAACGACTTCCCCTATTCACAACAGTGAACAAGTATCGTTCCTAGGTTGTGTGAATGATAGCTGCTTGCCACATCGTTGGTGCATCGTCCATGATATCTATGCATGTGACAGCTCACCAATGATCTCGAAAGATTGTCCGTTCACGGCGATCGCTCGTGCGATCGTTAACGATATTGAAGCGTGTGACGTGGCCTTTATACTTTTCCTCTGATTGCTCCACACCTGGTTTTGGCTACAAAAACTGACGAGCAAAAACAGACTAAAAACACACAGTGTGAATGTAGCCTTAATGTACTTAACAACTCATATAACTTCATGTGCTAAACAGAGAATAAAAGTGACAGATCAGAGTAAAATAATTTTAGCGTAAAGTATAAAAAAATTGCTTGGGTAATTAATTTTTAGAGCACATAAAGCATGTAATGTAATATTAATGATTGTTTTAGGTTTACTTGGTACACCGGTAAAGCAAAATGCACTTAATGCCTCATGCTCCTGGGTACGTTGTGTGTACGGATCCTTTCTGCAAGCACATAGCGTGCCTATTTCAGGGTCACTCTATGACCATTAAAGGCCTCCATATAGTCTAGTATAGGATACCTCCATATTACAAAACATAATGTGAAAACCCGCCCTGGACTCTAGAGTCTATATGAGCATGTGCGTGAGACTTATTAAAGGACAATGTTACCCAGTAAAACTGGTTCACATAACCCTCTTTCATTTGAAACGTTAAAATATTTCCACAAGCTGGATACATAACAGATTTCCCATTGAATTTTACAGTAGTGGCATTGTGAATGAGATTTCACAAAATCTCTTGGGTATGCTGCTGAGGATAGCTACAGCACATTTTAGCAGTATGTATTTTAAGTCAATAGCATGCTAGTTTATGCTGCAAGTATTGCCATGGATTACACCTATTGCAATGTTGGCTGAAATGTGCCAAAAGTCTGAAACATTTCTGCAACAATATCCACAGTTTCTTTTTGCTGCCATAGATTTACACAACAGATATGATCAATGGGACGCAACATGCATGCAATTTCACTTTCAACTTACTGGTTGCAGTGAATATGGACACATTATTCAATTTGTACATAGCAACAAAATGAACAATATGTCCATGATTTCACTGCAACCAGTAAGTTGCAAGTGAAATTGCATGAAATGTTGCGACATGTAAAGCTATCCTAAGAATATATTGCAGAAGACATACTTAACTTTTTAGTCTGAATTTGGAAAATTTCTGCATATTAGAGTAAGGGTGGGGTTCCACATAAGCCCTCAGTCCGTTTTTGGCTTCAGTTTTCTCATTTTTTTTTATAAGTCCAAAAACTGACAGAAAAACGGATTGGTGTGTAATAAACACTCTGTCCGTTTTTCTATGGATGCTCCAAACATTGCCTGTCCGTTTTTGAGTCATAACACGTTCATGCAATGTTTTTGGCATCAGTTAAAAACGCATGCGTTTTCATGCGTTTTTTTTAACATGGGGCCCTATGGGAAACGCATGCGTGATACGTATGCAAACGCGCACTTGCGTTTGCGCATGCGTTCGCGCATGCTGTTTTTTTAATGAAAATTCCAAAAACGTTCAGTGAGTGCAGGAGGCTCAAAAAGCACCCAGAAAAAAACTGGATTGGTGATGAAAATCACTTCCAAAAACCGTATTTCTATGTGTGACCACAGCCTAACAGGCGTTTTCCACATTCTGCACACACTAATTTAAGATGTGCCATGCATGATGAGTCCACAATGTCAAATTAAAGTGTAAATATTCATGAGGCTTTTACCAGGAGTAGACACAACAGTAGTGGACCCCTGTTAAGGACCAATATATATGGACCCTTTGCTGTACAATAGTTTATCAAAAATGGACAATTCCACCTGTTTTAGAAGTGGAAATATGCCCCTTTTACCTCTTGGGCCCATGTGTATTTCCCAGGTTGCACCAATGGTATGTCTGCCCCTGGATTTCACACTTAGCAATGCGAAACCTATGGCAAATCCAAATCATCCCTGCTGCAAATCTTGCAACAAATTTTCATGATTTGGTGCAGATTTAGCTGAAGTGAGTTTAGCTAAAGATTTAAGTCTCATTTGAGTTTTGATTGAATCAATTGATGCCCTTTATAGAATTGGTGAAAATTGATTTGCAAGTTCCAGTCCATTGGCCACTACCGTATTCTCTGACTATTGGTAACTTACCTTATCACATCTGTGGGCCTTCATTTGATTAGCAAGCCTGGTGTGAATTTATATTTGTGGCGTGATGCATATGAGAAATCGCAACAGGCTGGCTAATCAATAGGGGAGTCGCAGATGACATAAGATAACTGGTAGTTGTGTTGACTTCCATTTTTTAGGCGCAGATTGATGTCATGGCTGATGGACCAGGTTGTGCATATCGATTTTGACCACTTCTAGAGTAGACCATTAGTACATCAGCCAAAAAGACAGCATATTATGTTTGGGCTCATAGAAGCATCTAGATCTGTAACAAGTTACCGGAAAAACGTATGAAAAATTACAGAATTGTATGTATAAAATTACAAGTAAACTAGTAAAAAGAAATAAACATGGGAGAATACACGCATAATACTTTACTCGGACTTTCCTTTTCCTATTTAACTAGAATATTGAATTAACAGAACCTGGTTTTCAGCATGCATTATACATATGCAGGGGTACAAGAGTATGGTTATATGAGTCAGCCCAGAAGGATTTAGTAAGCCTGAAGATTAGCACGTTATCAAAATACAAATAGCTACTTTTTGTGGAAGTAAAAAATAAGCCATGTGCCAAAAGATAGAAGATTGTTTATAAAAATGTCCAGTGTAATTCTGCACTGTGTTTATCACGTGGGAAGGTGAGTGCCAAAAAGTTGTTGAGAAAGGCGATTAGATGCGATTACATGCACCAATGTCATTAGAGTATATCCCCTTTATTTAACTTATAATTATCACAACCAATCTGGCACTAACATGAAGCTATTCTGCGTAGTTTTACATAGCATTTCTGACATTCCTGTTAAAGAATGTTTCTCCGGTTCCTGTATTTAATCATCTTCTGTAAGTCCGTATTAGGGAGAAGAGAGTGATGTTAGCAGCTCATCAGTCTTACAAGGGCTGCCCTTCCTTTATATCTTAGAGAATTGGTAATCTGTCATGTTTTCATGTCATTGTGGTAACTTGTGTCTTGTCTTTTTAGTTCCAGGACCCCCTGATAACTTAGCCGGAGAAAGAGTGGGCTCCGCAGGAATTCTCCTATCCTGGTCTATTCCCCGGAATACAAATGGGAAGATTATAGCATACTATGTCATTTACAGAGAGGTTTGCCCATGGATGCAATCATCTTACACTCAAGTAGCAACCACCCCTGACAGTCTAGAAGTTTTATTGACCAGTCTTACTCCTGGAACGACTTATGAAATAAAGGTATTATAATCCTGATTACCCCTGCAAGCTATCAAATGTATAAAATCATATCCTCACTAGTACAACTTTCATTACGGTAAATGAGCAATATATATAATACATTAGTCACGTAAAACTAATGAATTCTCACCACTGCTACTATCTGATAACTTGAAATATTCTTTGTATGAGGATAGGATGTGCTTGGTAATAAAATCTTGTGTACAAGTGATATGAAAAGGGTCTGATCAGTCAACAACAGTGTACCAAGGATCATAATGCTCCCTTACCTATAAATCAAGGTTCTACCACATATGGTTAATGCACATCGTTCTGAAACCTATAATGCCACAGTTTACATGATCATATAAAATGCATGCTCGTTTCCTGTGTAGTTTATATCATATAACCTGGACATGTCTTGGATGTTATATTTAAGGTATATACTCTTTCCAGATTGTGTTACAGGAAGTTTTTAGATCTTCTGTTTATCACCCCTCTTTATTTCTATCCAAGATCCCGTACATGTGAGAAGTACACATGAGCTGTATATTGTAATGCTCTACTCACAAATTTCTATTAATGGAAATATGATCATATTCTAAGCAAATATCCATTGAAATCAGGGCCTTGTCCACTACAAGTATGCATGGAGATCACAAAATGTTAGCGGCCTTTGTCAATCACACAGAAATACCTGATAGTATTAAATTATATACCAGCCATGTAAAATTACAGTCTAACTACTTGAGTAAGGTTGAATACAAATATTAGACACAACCCATAAAGGATGGCATTTGTTTATGGGAAAAAAAGACCATTGTTCTGAACCTTTTCTATTAATAGCGTAAAAAATAAATAAAAATATTAACTTGAAAAAAATAGAATAGACACAGTATAGAAAAAAAACAGTTTATGAAACATATACAGGAAGAAATGGCAGACTTACATCTAACTTACGAGTTTCCCAAATGATACGGAACACTAATGAACTACTAATAAATACTGAATATACCAATACCAATAAGCGTCAAAACTAGAAAAGGGAGAGAGAAGCACAATAGGGTCTTATCATTGATAAAAAGGTGGACTAAATTTAATTAGTCACTCACCTGGAAGGGTTGTGTAGCACACAACCAGCGTCAGGACAAAAAGGTAATAGCTGCTGCAAGGATCTACACCACAACGATCAACGTAGTTCAAAATGCAGAGTATGGACGGTGTATACGGACCTGTGCTGCATAGACCAGAAAGATCAGGTGGTGTTCATAATTATAGTGTTTATTTCCAAAATAAACACTATAATGATGAACACCGCCTGATCTTTCTGGTCTATGCAGCGCAGGTCCGTATACACCATCCACCCTCTGCAATTTTGAACTACGAATACCAATAAGCGGATATATATCAAAATAGAGAACTTCAGCTCGCCACTTACCTGTGTCCTGTTAAACGTTAAGCTTGGAGACAGGCTCAATTCCAGTCATGGTAGCAGCTCATTTAAGCAAAAAATACAGCAAGCAAAGTAGTGTGACCATACAAAGATTCCAAAAACATGTTATGTAATTGTACATAAAGTGCAAAAAATATTCACTGACAGACAAGAAACCAGCCTACCATACCCCCCTACACAACAACACCCTAAAACCAGGTGCAATTCGGCAAAGCCTTAACCATGGTGTTATAACATTGGAGGCTGGTTTCTTGTCTGTCAGCAAATATTTTTTTGACTTTATGGCTAATTAAATAATACGTTTTTTTTTAATCGTCTGTGTGGTCATACTACTTCACTTGCTGGATTTTTTCTTGAATACTAACAAGCACCTATAAAGCAAAAGTGAGCTTTTGGCAACATCATTATGTAGGTATTCTGTTAAGAAAATGTTATCATCTATATAAATGAATGGTGATAACTTCTAGATTGTTAGGTTTCTGTCTATTGAGATTCCTGCTGATGATCAGAACTGGGGGACTTTTTCTCCTGTTTAAATGTATAGGCAACTTTAAGTTCATTAACTACAGGTATCCACTAACATACTCTATATAAATTTTTTTTCCATGTAGCAGTGTTTTGATTGTCTGCCATACTATGCACTTTTCTTGGTTTTTAATTCAGGGTTGTTAGAACTTCGAGAGGAATTAAATTCTACTTCAATTTAACCAAAATCCAAATTTGACAAAATATGGATTTTTTTACGATTGACTTCTGCATAAATTAAGTGTTCGCCATTTTTCTGAACTATAAAAGGCCATCTGAATGTGAAAATGTTACCCAACTCACAGCTCAGCTCTATGACCCCTCCAATCCCCACAGTCACCTGACCAATCCTTGCCTCATCTTGACATCACCGCCGCTTGCAGTGAAGTCTGGCTTTTATAAGAGCCTGTGAGTAAGATCACCGCGTGCACCATGACAATGTGTGTGCATGCATCAAACCATCTCTGGCTTTGTTAAAGCCAGAAGTCCCAGCCCAGCATGAGATACCTGGGGATTTCAGTAAGAGTGGCGGCAATATAAAAATGCAGTGAGGTCTGTATGAATGATGGTAAGGAGCAGAGGGGCAGAGAGATGATTGGTAATGTGGCTATAAGGATTTTTTATTTTTTTATCTTACATTATGCTCTGGGGTCTGGAGAGGGATAATAAGTTATATTACATTTGAATTTCCTGGGAAAAAACAGAACAGGTGATTTGAAATTTTGCTTCATCCGCTCATTTCTAGTGCCAAGTGCACATCAATAACATTGATGCTGGAGTTTACTATTTAGCTGCATGCATACGTGTAAAATTCACCGGTGCTTCTATGTAATAAGAGTAGTTTGTATAATGAAATTTGAGGTGCTGGCTTTGTCTGCAAATAGTGCATTACCTCCTATACTGTGCTAAACCCTATTCTACTACTACACTACTGCACGCAAGCCCATCATAACAAAAACTATCAAAAAACAAATACTTTGACTTATTGGAGGCAAAATAAAACAACTAAAGAAGAAAACCCTTCACTAAAAGTATAACTTTATCAGATAATATTAAAACCACACCCATGAATGAAACAATCAAAAAATAAGATCGACCAAACAAAGCAAACTTTTATTGTTCCACAACCACTCCATATACCAGACCTCTGCTCTTCCCTCATAACCTCCCTCTCTAACATCACTGAAGGAGAGCTTACTCGTCTCCTATCCAAATCACACCTCACTACCTGTGCACTTGACCCCATCCCTTCCCGCCTCCTCCCCAACCTCACTAACACGCTCATCCCAGCCGTAACCCACCTCTTCAATCTATCGCTAACTTCTGGTACCTAACTGCTTTCAAACATGCCACCATCACGCCCATCCTCAAAAAGCCAAACCTTGACCCGACAGCTATGATGAGCTTATCGCCCATATCGCTGCTGACGTTTGCTTCTAAACTACTTGAACAACATGTCCATGCTCAACTCTCCTCCCACTTCTAATCTAACTCTCTCTTTGACAATTTACAATCCGGCTTCCGGCCCCACCACTCCACGAAAACTGCCCTAACCAAAATTACTAATGACTTCCTTACAACCAAAGCTAAAAGAAAATTCTCAATTCTTCTCCTTCTAGACCTGTCCTCTGCCTTGGACACAGTCGACCACTCTCTCCTACTACAGATTCTTTCTTCCCTTGGCATAGAAGAGCTTGCCCTGTCCTGGATTGCCTCATACCTTTCCAACCACACATTTAGTGTTTCCCACACCCACACTACCTCTTCATCCCGCTCTCTCTCTGTTGGAGTCCCACAAGGCTCTTTCCTGGGGCCCCTACTTTTCTCCATCTATACCCTTGGCCTAGGACAACTGAAAGTCAAATGGCTTCCAGTACCACCTGTACGCTGATGACACTCAGATCTATCTCTCTGGCCCAGATGTCAATTCTCTGCTTTCCAGAATTCCAGAGTGACTGTCAGCCATATCCTCCTTCTCCTCTCGCTTCCTAAAACTCAACGTAGACAAAACAGAACTGATCATCTTTCCTCCATCCCATCTTTCATCTTCACCACCTGATCTATCTATTATGGTAAACTAGTAAAAAGGCCCGATGCAATTGCATCGGGAGCAGGGTGAAATGAATTGTGTGTATACAGGCGGGTCAGTGGGTAGCAGAGTATACAGGGGGCTCTGTGGGTAGCAGAGTATACAGGGGCTCTGTGGGTAGCAGAGTATACAGGCGTGTGTGGTGGTGGTGGCAGAGTATATAGGTGTCTGTGGTGGCATAGTATACAGGCGTCTGTGTGGTGGCGGCAGAGTATACAGGCGTCTGTGCTGGTGGCGGCAGAGTATACAGGCGTCTGTGCTGGTGGCGGCAGAGTATACAGGCGTCTGTGCTGGTGGCGGCAGAGTATACAGGCGTCTGTGCTGGTGGCGGCAGAGTATAGAGGCATCTGTGGTGGTGGCGGCAGAGTGTACAGGCGTGTGTGGTGGCGGCAGAGTGTACAGGCGTGTGTGGTGGTGGCAGAGTGTACAGGCGTGTGTGGTGGTGGCAGAGTGTAGAGGCGTGTGTGGTGGTGGCAGAGTGTACAGGCATGTGTGGTGGCGGCAGAGTGTACAGGCATGTGTGGTGGTGGCAGAGTATACAGGCGTCTGTGCTGGTGGCGGCAGAGTATACAGGCGTCTGTGCTGGTGGCGGCAGAGTATAGAGGCATCTGTGGTGGTGGCGGCAGAGTGTACAGGCGTGTGTGGTGGCGGGAGAGTGTAGAGGCGTGTGTGGTGGTGGCAGAGTGTACAGGCGTGTGTGGTGGTGGCAGAGTGTACAGGCATGTGTGGTGGTGGCAGAGTATACAGGCGTCTGTGCTGGTGGCGGCAGAGTATACAGGCGTCTGTGCTGGTGGCGGCAGAGTATAGAGGCATCTGTGGTGGTGGCGGCAGAGTGTACAGGCGTGTGTGGTGGCAGCAGAGTGTACAGGCGTGTGTGGTGGCGGCAGAGTGTACAGGCGTGTGTGGTGGTGGCAGAGTGTACAGGCGTGTGTGGTGGTGGCAGAGTATACAGGCGTGTGTGGTGGTGGCAGAGTATACAGGCGTCTGTGCTGGTGGCGGCAGAGTATACAGGCGTCTGTGCTGGTGGCGGCAGAGTATACAGGCGGGTGTGGTGGTGGCGGCAGAGTATACAGGCGTCTGTGGTGGTGGCAGAGTATACAGGCGTCTGTGCTGGTGGCGGCAGAGTATACAGGCGGGTGTGGTGGCGGCAGAGTATACAGGCATGTGTGGTGGCGGCAGAGTATACAGGCATGTGTGGTGGCGGCAGAGTATACAGGCGTCTGTGCTGGTGGCGGCAGAGTATACAGGCGTCTGTGCTGGTGGCGGCAGAGTATACAGGCGTCTGTGCTGGTGGCGGCAGAGTATACAGGCGTCTGTGCTGGTGGCGGCAGAGTATACAGGCGTCTGTGCTGGTGGCGGCAGAGTGTACAGGCGGTGTGTGGTGGCGGCAGAGTGTACAGGCGTGTGTGGTGGTGGCAGAGTATACAGGCGTGTGTGGTGGCGGCAGAGTGTACAGGCGTGTGTGGTGGTGGCAGAGTGTACAGGCGTGTGTGGTGGTGGCAGAGTGTACAGGCGTGTGTGTGGTGGTGGCAGAGTATACAGGCGTCTGTGCTGGTGGCGGCAGAGTATACAGGCGTCTGTGCTGGTGGCGGCAGAGTATAGAGGCATCTGTGGTGGTGGCGGCAGAGTGTACAGGCGTGTGTGGTGGCGGCAGAGTGTACAGGCGTGTGTGGTGGCGGCAGAGTGTACAGGCGTGTGTGGTGGCGGCAGAGTGTACAGGCGTGTGTGGTGGCGGCAGAGTGTACAGGCGTGTGTGGTGGTGGCAGAGTATACAGGCGTCTGTGCTGGTGGCGGCAGAGTATACAGGCGTGTGTGCTGGTGGCGGCAGAGTATACAGGCGGGTGTGGTGGTGGCGGCAGAGTATACAGGCGGGTGTGGTGGTGGCGGCAGAGTATACAGGCGTCTGTGGTGGTGGCAGAGTATACAGGCGGGTGTGGTGGCGGCAGAGTATAGAGGCATGTGTGGTGGCGGCAGAGTATACAGGCGTCTGTGCTGGTGGCGGCAGAGTATACAGGCGTCTGTGATGGTGGCGGCAGAGTATACAGGCGTCTGTGCTGGTGGCGGCAGAGTATACAGGCGTCTGTGCTGGTGGCGGCAGAGTATACAGGCGTCTGTGCTGGTGGCGGCAGAGTATACAGGCGTGTGTGGTGGCGGCAGAGTGTACAGGCGTGTGTGGTGGTGGCAGAGTATACAGGCGTGTGTGGTGGGCGGCAGAGTGTCAGGCGTGTGTGGTGGTGGCGGCAGAGTGTACAGGCGTGTGTGTTGGTGGGAGAGTGTACAGGCGTGTGTGGTGGCGGCAGAGTGTACAGGCGTGTGTGGTGGTGGCGGCAGAGTATACAGGCGTGTGTGTGGTGGTGGCGGAGAGGTATACAGGCGTGTGTGGTGGTGGCGGCAGAGTATACAGGTGTCTGTGGTGGCGGCAGAGTATAGAGGGGTGTGTGGTGATGGCGGCAGAGTATAGAGGTGTCTGTGGTGGCGGCAGAGTATACAGGCGTGTGTGTGTTGGCAGAGTATACAGGTGTCTGTGGTGGCGGCAGAGTATACAGGCGTGTGTGTGTTGGCAGAGTATACAGGCGTCTGTGGTGGCGGCAGAGTATACAGGCGTGTGTGGTGGTGGCGGGAGAGTATACAGGTGTCTGTGGTGGCGGCAGAGTATACAGGCGTGTGTGTGTTGGCAGAGTATACAGGTGTCTGTGGTGGCGGCAGAGTATACAGGCGTGTGTGTGTTTGGGAGAGTATACAGGCGTGTGTGGTGGTGGCAGAGTATACAGGCGTCTGTGTGGTGGCGGCAGAGTATACAGGTGTCTGTGGTGGCGGCAGAGTATACAGGCGTGTGTGTGTTGGCAGAGTATACAGGTGTCTGTGGTGGCGGCAGAGTATACAGGCGTGTGTGTGTTGGCAGAGTATACAGGTGTCTGTGGTGGCGGCAGAGTATACAGGCATGTGTGTGTTGGCAGAGTATACAGGCGTCTGTGTGGTGGCATAGTATACAGGCGTCTGTGTGGTGGCATAGTATACAGGCGTCTGTGTGGTGGCATAGTATACAGGTGTCTGTGTGGTGGGATAGTATACAGGCATCTGTGTGGTGGCAGAATATACAGGTGTCTGTGGTGGTGCTCCTGCAAGGCAGGGGTTAAAAAAAATAAAAAAAAAGATTATGCTCACCTCACCCCGAGCCCCCGCCGTCTCTCGCCGTGTTCCGCTAGGCTCCCGGTGGCTGTGCAGGCTCCCGGTGCCTGCAGTGGTCTTCTATCTACTGGACTCAAGGACCTGTGGTGATGTCAGAGTCACGTGACACCAGCTTACTCCAGGCAAATCGCGGGTCACGTGACTCTGACATGACCACAGGTCCTTGAGTCCAGTAGATAGAAGACCACTGCAGGCACCGGGAGCCTGCACAGCCACCGGGAGCCTAGCGGAACACGGCGGAAGACGGCGGGAGACTCCGGGGGCTCGGGGAGAGGTGAGGATTTTTTTTTTTTTAACTGTAGAGCGGCTGCGGCTCGTGATGACGCTACGCGTCATCACTCGCAGTCGCAGTCGCGCAAAGGAGTCTGGGATTGGGCTACAGTGCCCAACTCCCGATTATATAAGTAGATGGCATCATGCTCTCTCCCACACCTTAAATTCGTGTCTCAGAGTAACTTTCGACTCTGCCCTGTCCTTCAAACCACACATCCAAACTCTCGCCACCTCCTGTCGCTTCCAGCTCAAGCATATTTCCAGAATCCATCCTTTCCTCAGCCATCAATCTACTAAAATTCTTCTACATGCCCTCATCATTTCCTGCCGACTACTACAACGTCCTCCTCTGTGGGCTCCCTGCTAGCACTCTTGCACCTCTCCAGGCTGTCCTCAACTCTGCTGCCCCACCAATTCACCTCTCACCTTGCTACTCCTCTGTTTCTCCTCTCTGCAAATCTCTTCACTGGCTCCCAATTCCCCAACAAATCTAGTTCAAGCTACTAACTCTGACCTACAAAGCCATCCATAACCTGTCTCCTCCCTATATCTCTGAACTAATCTCCCATTATCTTGTTGGTTCCTCAAGTCCTTTACTGGCAATACCGGTTCAACCACAGGTGATGTTGCTGTGAATCCGTGTAACCTGGGAGCAACTCGGGGTTCTTTTTTCTATTGGCGGGTCCCTGCTGTTTAAAGCTAAGCTGAGGCCCTCTCTGCTGCGTGTGCCAGTATGGCAGGCAGCTCAAGTCCTTCTTTAGCCCCACTTCACGGGCGGCTGCTCCTTGGCTCTTAATGCTGCATTGCCTGTGAGCACTTGGTGTGGCTGGGGAACTTGGAATTCCCCAGCCTCCAGCATTGGCTGCGGGACGTTAGGCCCTGCACAGCCTGGACTCCTGTGTCCGTTGCTTGGCGCTTGTTCCTAAGGGGTGAGCTGGACACTGCTCTACTAGCTCCAGGCTCTCCTCTTCCTCCTCAGACCCTTGCCTGCGGGTCTCTCAAGCTAGGTTTTAGCTATCCTGGGGCGAGCTTAGCACTTCTCCAGCCCACAGCATGTCTTCCATAGTACTGCTCTGTACGGAACCGACTAACTCTGCCCCAGACCAGAATTTATTGGGGAGATGCCCTGAACCCGGGATTTAGATCTCCCCCTTCAGGCCTGGAAGCGGAAAGGTGTGGTGTGCTTTGGTTTTGCCTGGTGTGAATACCCTCTGTTGCTCTCAGTCATGACACTACCCCCCCAAGGGAGATTATGACATTGTGGCATCCGAACTCTGGGGTGCCACAGTAACATGGACCAATATAAATAGGATATTGTGCAAAGATCACAGGAAAATATACTAAAAAAAAAAGAAAAAAAGTATCGTAATAAAATAATAATATAGCAGAAAAATTAGTAATATACTACAAAGTCTATATATCATTTGACTGGAATTATTGATGATTCGTCACTAGTTTTTACATTTTCCCATGCATTTCCTCTCCAGTATGGAGTTTATCAGGGCAATACTGTAAATTTATGGATCCATTTATAGCGGTGGTTTGAATGGATACCCAATCTCAAAACTTCATAGATACCGTAATGAGTTACAGGTCATATAAGATGTACCATGCTGAAATTGCTCAATTTAAACTCTAGAGAAGAAGAAGTGAGGTCAGTCGTATACCAAAGATAGCCCGTCATACTATTATCAGGGATTATGTTATAATTTCTGTTATAAACAGATGTAAACCAAGCCATACATGGCGGTCATACATATGTGCACTATTGTATGCGAGACATATATATGTACTATACCAGGCTTGGTTTACATCTGTTTATAACAGAAGCTACAACATGACCTTTTTGCTGTGTAATATGATAGCCACCAACGACAGACCCTTTTGACTTACATTACTGTTGGGGATCTGTCACTCTAAAGGAACATACTCCTTTATCATGTACTTTCCTATCGCCATTGCAGCACCCACCGAGTGAGGGGACCTGCCCACAAGGACAGGAAACCTACAGATAAAAAGGGGTGGTCCCCCTTGCCTCCTCATTTGGTTTCCTGTCCTTGTGAAGGAACCTACAGATGAAGATGTCTCTTACCCAGGGCCTGAGGCTTCCATTCGGGACCGGATGAGGATGGTGGAATCTGGGTCTTGGTAGTGGCGTTGGGGGAGCCCTGTTCCCTCAGTCTCCCTCATCGGCTGTTTTTCATGGCACAACCCAGAGTCCAGGTGGTGCCGCTCTGGGTCGTGCGGGCGCTGCCTGGGGCCGTCCCCGTTGCTTATCTAGCGACGCAGCAGGGCGAGCTGAGCATGGAGAGGAGCTGCCCTGTGTCGCTTGCCGGCTTCTGGGTTTCCCAGTGCGCATGCGTGCCAGCTGGTGGATTTGCCCTTTGAACCGGAAGTGCGCGTCACTTCCGGGGGTCCAGAGTAGGATGCATCTGGCGGGAAATTCAGTTTAAAGGGATCCTGTCACCCCCAAAACACCTATAAACCTATTAAAACCTGTCCCTACAGCATATTAACACTTTCCCTACACTTCTTTTACCTCCTAAATGCACATAATGAAAGTGAATAAAAACGTTTTTACAGTACCTCATTACTCATGATAATGAGTGACTATGCTATTCATAGTCACTCATCCAGACTGCCCCTTTTCATACTATCACGCCTCAATAGGCGTGATCTTCATCATGGATTCAAACTGCAGCCTCTCTGCGCGCCTCCCCGCTGTGTCCTGTGTCTGCCCGGCTTCAGCGTGGGGCTGTATGACGCGACCCGCGTCATTTCCGGAGCCGGGTGACGTCGTACAGCCGCGCCGCTGTGTCAGCTTCAAAATGCGCACTGCACATGCGCAGTGCGGGCATTGAAGCTAACAGCGGCGCGGCTGTAAATACGTCACCCGGCGCCGGAAATGACGCGGGTCACGTCATACAGCCCCACGCTGAAGCCGGGCAGACACAGGACACAGCGGGGAGGCGCACAGAGAGGCTGCAGTTTGAATCCATGATGAAGATCACGCCTATTGAGGCGTGATAGTATGAAGAGGGGCAGTCTGGATGAGTGACTATGAATAGCATAGTCACTCATTATCATGAGTAATGAGGTACTGTAAAAACGTTTTTATTCACTTTCATTATGTGCATTTAGGAGGTAAAAGAAGTGTAGGGAAAGTGTTAATATGCTGTAGGGACAGGTTTTAATAGGTTTATAGGTGTTTTGGGGGTGACAGGATCCCTTTAAAGCAGAATTCCATTATTCCACTGCTGTGCCCAACATGTCTTCCCTAAAGATGCGGCGGGGCCCCCGGAGGGTGTCAGCCAGCAAGGCAGCACCAGGTGTAGCAGCAGCGGCAGCAGCAGCAGGCAGGCTTCCAAAGCTGGCTATTCAAGCACAGTGCAAGGATGATAACTGATAAGAAGGAGAAGGGCTCTAAGTCCAATGATGGACCTCCACCTCCTGAACCGGTACCAGTTCATGTCAGCATCAGGGGTGAGTTCTGCTTGCATGATCATCCACTGTGCTGATCCCCCACTCTCTCTCTCTCTTCTGTCTATCATTCTGCCCCAGGAAATAAAGAGATCAGAGAAAAGGAAAAATAGGCCGTGTGCTTTATGTGTACAGACTCTGCCAGATGATTATGACAAGCGGTTATGCCGCTTCTGTATAACCCAGACTCTTGATGGAGAGGGTCCTATACGTACAGCTGACATTAAGACTTTCATTCAGCAAGAGATCAGGAGTTCCCTTTCCCAGATTCCTCAGCCCTGTTTGCCGACCCCTCTCCATCAGTCTCCTTGTGCCTCGGACTATGATTCCCAGGAGGAGGGCCTCATTCATTCATCCCATTCAGGCTCCTCTTCAGAAGATGAGGGGGGTTCTTGTTTTTCCATCCAAGAAATTGACAGCCTTGTGAAGTCGGTTCATTCTACTATGGGGATTACAGACAGTAGAGAATCAAAGTCGGCCCACGAGGTCATGTTTGCTGGGTTGTCTCAAAAAAAGAGGTGTGCTTTCCCTGTTATTGATGCCATTAAGACCTTGGTCAGGTCTGAGTGGGAAAAGCAGGAATCCAGGTTATTTTTGCATTCCTCTTCAAAGCGGAGGTATCCCTTTGAGGATTCACAGTTAATGGACTGGTCTAAATCCCTAAAGTAGATGCGGCTGCGGCTACCACATCCAGAAGGAATATTTTGCCTTTAGAAGATGGGAGTCTGTTGAAGGACCCATCTGATACCCTGCTGAACAAGTCCTGGGAATCGGCAATATGTGCTTTTAAATCTGCCATTGCTTCTACATGTGTGGCCTGTTCCCGTTGGTGTGGCTGGACCAGTTAGAAGAGCAGATTCAGTCCGGGGTACTGCAAAACTGGTTGTTGGCTGCTATTCCTCAAATTCAGAATGGCTTGGCGTATATGGCAGATGCATCGGCTACTTCACTCCTCTTAGCGGCTAGATCGGCTGGTCTCTCTAATGCAGTATGCAGATCCTTGTGGTTTAAGGAGTGGAAGGGGGACGTACATGCTAAAAGCAAATTATGCGCAATTCCGTGCCGGGGTGAGTACCTCTCCGGCCCTGTGCTCGATGATATCCTCTCTAAGGCGGGAGAAGTAAAAAGGGGTTGCCTAATCCTTCTGTCCCCAACTACAGGAGAGCCTTCAGGAAACGCCAATTTTCAAGGCAGAAGGCGAACGTTAAGTGGGAGCTGGCTTAGAAAGAACAGAGAGGTGCTTATTACGGTTCCTCGTCCTCCAAGGGCAAGCCAAAATACAGATAATGTTGATCCACCTGGAATTTGAGAGGCAGCTTCTGAAGCGGCGAGGGTTCTCACTCATTGGTTTCTACCCTCCTCAGCAGGAGAAAGGAGGTGACCACGAACCTGTATTGCAGGATATGGCGTAAATTTTTGCAATTCTATACTGAGGGCCTCAGTGACAAGGCCCCGATTGTGGCCATTCTGGAATTTTTACAGAAGGCTCGTGAGTTAGGTCTGGCCGTCAGTACCCTAAGGGTCCAAGTCTCGGCGCTAGGGGCCCTGTTTAACTGTAATATAGCAGGTGAGCGATGGAGCTCCTTTTTTTTTCAAGCTTGTGAACGCAGCGAACAGGTGCACATCCCTAGACTATCGCCCTGGGACTTGAACTTGGTTTTGGACACTTTGACTGGTCCTCTATTTGAACCATTGACCACTCCTTCCATTAAACAATTAACCTTAAAGATGGCCTTCTTGGTAGCTTTGCCGCCTGCTCAGCGGGTGGGCGACCTACAGGATTTATCGGTAGATACCCCATTCCTATTGGTGTTCCCTGATAGGTTGATACTTAAGACAGACCCTTCATATCTCCATAAAGTCTCCTTTAAGTTTCATAGAAGCCAAGAAATAGTCCTACCTTCCTTCTATGATAATCCATCTACCCCTGAAGAGTTGAAATTTCAGACATTAGATGTTAGGAGGACGGTAGTTGAGTATATTGATTGGACTCAGCCCTGGAGGAATTGTACACTTTGTTTATCTCGCTCCAGGGTCATTAGAAGGGAGCTAGTACCACAAAAAGCACCATTTCCAGATGGATTGTGAGGCTACCTACTCGGCCTATTCCGCTAAAGATGAGCAGCCTCCTGATGGCATCAAAGCTCATTTGACACAAGCCGTGTCTGCCTCCTGGGCAGAACGGGCTAATATTCCTATTGAATCAATTTGTAAGGCAGATGACTTGGCATCTCCCTCTACCTTTTTTCGGCACTATCACCTTGACTTATCCTCTTTGTCTGACCTCGACTTTGGGAGAGCAGTTCTTTATACTGTGGTCCCTCCAGGTGATGGTCTCTGCAAGTCTCTCGGTGGGTTTTGTCATGGTGATAGGAAAATCTGAGGTTACTTACCGGTAATCGTATTTTACGGAGTCCATGACAGCACCCACTCACTTTCCCACCCTTTTTGCATTAGTGTTATTATCATTATTATTATTATTATCATTTTATAGTGTATTATCACTTGTCACGGGTTGACACTTATTACCAGTTTGTTTTGTGTGCCCTTTTCACGCCTTAGGGTGATGGTCTTCTGATATTATTAATCATTATGTTTTTGCATTTATACGGTTATGGCAGTTCCTCCAATTTCTCTGTAAACCAACTGAGGAGGCGAGGGGGACCACCCCTTTTTATCTGTAGGTTTCCTGTCCTTGTGGGCGGATCCCCTCTCTCGGTGGGTGCTGTCATGGACTCCTTAAAATACGATTACCGGTAAGTAATCTCAGATTTTGAAATACCCCATTAGTGAACTGAGTTCAAAGAAAGGAGCTCTTAATTCATGACCTTCATCAATTGCCAGATCAGAGAGAGGCTACAAAATGTGGCTCTCAGTGTTGCTCTAAAAGACCTGACTTGCTCCTACAGATTATGATTACAATGACTACCACTTAATAATTCTTCAATTCTCCTGTGGTAGTTTTGGAAGAGAAATCTGCTTTTCTATATGATTCTCCTTCACATTACATTTAATTGCTGGTGATCCTACTGTCACATCCTGAAAACAGCCAATTTTCAGTGAGCTTACGACCAAAAAAATGGAGTTCCCTGATAACACATAATAAAATGCACTAATGTCATTGAATTGTATTCTTGTATTAAAAACATTATGAATTGATCATGGTACTGTAATAATGTCCATGTTGAAGCTGTAAAGAAAGATTATAAGTGTGATCGCTGTTTGTGTTGGCTATTATATGACATCATGCACTATTGCATATTATACATATGGTAAGTTAGATTTTTTTAGATTATTTATTATTATTATTATTATTATTATTACTATTATTCATTTAGATAATGTATTTTTTCCCATTACATTATATAATTAAATTGTAAAGATTGGTTCTCTTTGAATTAAATTTGTAAAGTGATGTGCACCCTCTGATTATTTCTAGGTATCTGCAGAAAACAGCGCTGGCATTGGATCGTACAGCTCATCCTTTCTTTTTAATACTGCAGAAAGCGGTAAGATTATTCTCACAAACTTTAAGAAAATCCCAAACACTTGGTCTTCTAACCTCAGTATGTATTTTTGTACAGAAAGCAAAAACTATTGTCTCCTGAGATTTTTATAGGGTTTTAGGTTATCTTGATATGTAAAGTATATACCGTAGTACACAAACTAGTAAAAACAATCGGGGAAATAAGGCACCTGTTCATTAAAGTACTGAGTGATGCGGTTCTCCCGGATTCTTTACACTATTTACTGAATGTTCCCAAAAGTGATAGAAAAACAATCCTCCTAATAGTTTCAGCTGTATTGAAACAATCATTACTATCCATGATTCACAGTCTCAAACTTAAACAGAAAGTCTTAGGGTAAGTGCACACTGGCCGGGTTTTCGGCGGGTTACCTGTGTAAACCGCCGTTTTGTTTACATTAGTTTTATGTTAATTTATGTTAATCCAAACCGGCGTTCGGATTAACATTAAAACTAATGTAAACAGCCCAAGGCAGTGCACACACCGGCGGTTACCCAGCGTCATCCGTTGCTAACCCGCAGGTTTCCCAGCGGGTTAGCAAAGAATGACCATGTTCTAAAAACCGGCGGTTCTGCAGCGGCTGCAAGCAGAATCATGTGCTGCTTCCAGCCGCTGCAGAATCGCCGCCGAGAACCCGCTGGGCAGCCGCCGGCTCCCGCCCGTCACCCGCCCGGCTCCCGCCGCACATACCCGCCAGGAAGCGGTGGACGGCGCCTGAGCTTCCTGGCGGGTTCCGCAAGCTGCCGCCGACGAAACCGCCGGGTAAGTGTGAACTTACCCTTATGGAGGAACAGATCAGTTTGATAAAAGCAATAACATTTGATAATCATTGGTTAGGACTTAGGGCCACATCACACACACAGATATCTGTGCAGATATTGTTCACAGATCTCTGGTTGCAGTGAAATCATGGACACATTGTTACATTTGTACACTGCAACAAAATGGAACAATGTGTCCATGATTTCACTGCAACCAGAGATCTGTGAACAATATCTGCACAGATATCTGTGTGCGTGACGTGGCCCTTAGTAACGCTTCCCTACATAATCCAGCTACCGTAATTATTATTATTATTTATTTATATAGCGCCATTGGTTCCATGGCGCTTTACATTAGAAGTGGGGGTAACAAGAACAGGTACAGTACATATGAACAGTCACGGCTTGCTGATACACGACGGGAGGGGCACTGTCCACGAGGTCTCACAGTCTACAGGGGTGGGAGAGGAGACAATAGGAGGGGAAGCGCCAGGCGTGTGGTGGTGCGATGCTGGGTCGCATCATAGGTTGTAGGCTTGTTGGAATAGATGAGTTGTCAGGTTCTTTTTGAAACTCCTAAGGGTAGGCGAGTGTCTGACATGCTGGATGAGAGAGTTCCAGAGTATGGGGGAGGCGCGGGAGAAGTCCTGTATGCGGTTGTGGGAGGATGAGATGAGGGGGGAGGAGAGGAGGAGTTCTTGTGAGGGGCGCAGGTTGCGTGCAGGTAGGTATCGGGAGACCATGTCGGAGATGTAAGGGGGGGACAGGTTGTGGATGGCTTTGTAAGTCAGGGTTAGGATTTTAAATCGAGATTTTTGGGGGGTGGGGAGCCAGTGAAGTGCCTTGCGGAGGGGGGAGACAGGGGAATAGCGAGGAGGCAGGTGGATTAGACGTGCGGCTGAGTTTAGGATAGAGTGGAGGGGTGCAAGGGAGGAGGCAGGGAGATCGGTGAGCATTAAGTTGAAGAAGTCAAGTCAGGAAATGATGAGGGCGTGGACGAGAGTTTTGGCAGTGTCATGATTAAGAAACGGGCGGATACGTGAAATGTTCTTGAGCTGGAGTCGGCAGGAGGTGGCGAGGGCTTGGATGTGGGGCTTGAAGGAGAGGGAGGAAGCAAGAGTGACCCCAAGGCACTTGGCATGGGGGACTGGGGAGAGGGAGCAGTCATTGACTAGGATTGACATGTCTGGTGGAGGGGGAGGGCGGCTGGGGAAGACGATGAACTCTGTTTTGTCCATGTTGAACTTGAGGAAGCGAGCAGAGAAGAAAGATGAGATGGTGGACAGGCATTGGGGAATTTTAGACAGAAGGGAGGTGATGTCAGGCCCGGAGAGGTAGATCTGGGTGTCGTCGGCGTAGAGATGGTACTGGAGGCCATGGGACTCAATGAGTTGACCTAGGCCAAGGGTGTAGATGGAGAAGAGTAGTGGTCCCAGAACCGATCCCTGGGGGATGCCGACAGTAAGGGGGCAGGACAAGGAAGAGGTGTGGGAGTGGGTGACGCTGAAAGTGCGGTCCGTGAAGTATGAGGAGATCCAGGAGTGGGTGAGGTCGATGATACCAAGGGATTCTAGGATTCGAAGTAGGAGGGAGTGGTCAACCGTGTCGAAAGTGGAAGATAGGTCGAGGAGGAGGAGGACGGAGTAGTGTTTTTTACTCTTCGCGGTCAGTAGGTCATTGGTGACTTTAGATAGGGCTGTTTCGGTGGAGTGGTGAGGTCAGAAACCGGATTGTAGGCGGTTGAAGAGGGAGCAAGAGGATAGGTAGGA
This sequence comes from Allobates femoralis, assembly GCA_033576535.1. Taxonomy (NCBI): domain Eukaryota; kingdom Metazoa; phylum Chordata; class Amphibia; order Anura; family Aromobatidae; genus Allobates; species Allobates femoralis. Next base: position 400,410,945 of record JARQOC010000004.1, on the reverse strand, counting down.
GGACAGTTCAGAATGGACATGTTGTTCAAGTAGTTTGGATGCGAAAGGGGGAAGAGATATTGGGCGGTAATTAGCAACAGATGATGGGTCAAGGGAGGGTTTTTTGAGGATGGGTGAGATCAAGGCGTGTTTGAAGGATGAGGGAAAGACGCCAGTAGTGAGTGATAGGTTGAAGAGGTGGGTTAGGGCAGGAATGAGGACAGCGGTGAGGTTTGGGATGAGGTGGGAGGGGAGTGTGTCAAGGGCGCAGGTGGTGAGGTAATATCGTGACAGGAGGGCGGAGAGCTGGGCTTCAGTCACATTGGAGAAGCTTCCTTTGGTCAAGGAGGGTTTGGCAGTCATGGGGGTTGCAATTATATTGCAATTGTACAAAATGCCTGTTAATACACATGTTGCCTCTAATATCACTGATCATTCCTTCATGCAATGCCTTCTGCAGGATTGGCTTGTTACTGATAACATGATTCTCTGCAAAGGCATGGAACTGAAATATGCAGTTGTCTGTGACCAAAAATGGTGAATCCATTCAATGGCGTAAGAAGAATGAGATACCCCTGGTTCAAAATGTAGACCTGGGCTCTCACTTGAATTTAGGTCAGATACATGGCCCCTTGTAGTATTCTAATTCCTATAAAGATATATTTGTTTGCCCCCTCCATAATGTAATAATGTCGCCCATCCTGCACTAATTTTGCCCATCTTGTTCACATTTCTGGTTTAATGTCCCTAATCTTGTACCCCTTTCCAGTAAAAATATTGCCCATCCTCGGCCGATTCCAGTAAAAATATCACCTATCATGGGCCAATTCCAGTTATAGTGTCCCCCATCCTGGACCACTTAAAGTAATAAACTGTTCAATCCTAGGCCTCTTGCAGTAATAATGATGTGTAACATCATGTGCTCCTTCCAGTAAGAATGTTCCCCATATTATGCCCATTCAATTATTAATGTCCAAAATTTGGGACCCTTCCTGATATAATGTCCCTCATCCCGGGCCTTTCCAGTAATATATTTCCCCCATCCTGGACCTCGTACAGTAATGTCCTGCATCCTGATATATTTTCATTCTGACTCCTTCCATTAATATATTATTAATATTAATATCCCTCCATCCCGAGCCCCTTCCTGGCATAATATCTCCCTGGAATAATGTCCCCAATCTTGTGCCTCTTCCAGTAATGATGTCCCCCATCCTAGGACCCTTCCAGAATGGGGAGGGAATCATGTACAAGAATGAGCAACATATATACTGATTGTAGGATGTACACTGGCGCATTATAAGACAGACCCCATTTAGCATAAAAAAAACTCTCTTTTCCTTCATCAAATTTGGGGGTGCGTTTTATAATCCGGTGTACAGTACAGACCAAAAGTTTGGACACACCTTCTCATTCAAAGAGATTCAACTGAAGGCATCAAAACTATGAATTAACACATGTGGAATTATATACTTAACAAAAAAGTGTGAAACAACTGAAAATATGTCTTAGGCGGCCGTCACACGGTTCAATTTCTTGAACGATATCGTTTAAGTGATCTGCTTTTTGATCGCTTAAGCGATATCGTTTGTGCATCGCTACGTGCAATCAAGCGATTTTACAATGTAAAATCGCTTGATCGTGACATCGCAGATATGAGAGCCGGAGCTCATATCAAGCGATAATCGCTTGTTCAATCTGCTTCATCGTGGTGTGTGACACCACGATGAACGATCTCCCAGCAGCAGAGCCTATGCTGGGAGATGGTATCTATGGTAAAGTCGGGTTACTAAGCGCCGCGCGGCGCCTAGTAACTCGATGTGTACCATAGTTACCAGCGATCTCGCTGCTCCACATCGCTGGTGAGTCTGCCTGTGTGACAGCTCACCAGTGATGTGAGCGATATTGTTAGCAATCGCGCGTGCACGTGATCGCTAACAATATCGCTCACGATATTGTAGCGTATGACGGCCGCTTTATATGAGTATTCTAGGTTACCCCAGCATCTTGCAGCGGCATGCTATTCCATCCGGTTTGCGTTTAGTTGGACCATCATTTATTTTTCAACAGGACAATGACCCCAAACACACCTCCAGGCTGTGTAAGGGCTATTTGACCAATAAGGAGAGTGATGGGGTGCTACGATGGTTTGGGGTGAGCTGGACTGCAGAGTGAAGGTAAAAGGGCCAACAAGTGCTAAGCATCTCTGGGAACTCCTTCAAGACTGTTGGAAGACCATTTCCGGTGACTACCTCTTGAACCTCATCAAAAGATTGCCAAGAGTGTGAAAAGCAGTAATCAAAGCAAAAGGTGGCTACTTTGAAGAACCTAGAATATAAGACATATTTTCAGTTGTTTCACACTTTTTTGTTAAAGCGAACCTGTCACCCCCTCCAGGCATCTAAAGATAACATAGCCACCTTCTGCAGCACTAAGGCTGCATTCTGACAAGGTGTCTATAGCATTTATGCTCCCTTGATTGACTGAAATAAAGACTTTTATAAAATCTGTTTCAAACCTGACCCAAGATCGGGAGGCGGGTTTTCAAGCTTCTATCTCCAGCCTCTGTGGTGTCAGTCATCCCTCTCTGCTCTGTGTGCACCTCCTCCAGGGCCACCTCCCTGCATTACAGAGCTTTGTCAGCTCTGCTACAACATAGAGCTGCTGGTATAGGAGACCCCCACAGTAGTAAATCTTGCAGTAGGATCGTGAGCAGAACAGCAGACAAAGCACTGCCTGCTACGTAGCAGCCCTTGAGCTGAGCAGTTTTCACTTTCAGTTTCTTGTACCCAGCAGCATTGCTCCGTCCTCAGCCCCTGATCTAAAGCACAAACTCAACCTTGCTGCACTGCTGACAGCTCAGCTCAAGGCTGCTATGTAGCAGGCAGTGCTTTGTCTGCTAAGGATCCTCCTGCTAGATTTACTACTGTGGGGTCTCCTATACCAGCAGCTCTATGTTGTAGCAGAGCTGACAAAGCTCTGTAATGCAGGGAGGTGGCCCTGGAGCAGGTGCACAGAGAGCAGAGAGGGATGACTGACACCACAGAGGAGGGAGATAGAGGCTTGAAAACCTGCCTCCCGGTCTTGGATCTGGTTTGAAACAGATTTTATATAAGTCTTTATTTCAGTGAATCAAGGGAGCATAAATGCTATAGACACCTTGTCAGACTGCAGCCTTAGTGCTGCAGAAGGTGGCTATGTTATCTTTAGATGCCTGGAGGGGTGACAGGTTCGCTTTAAGTACGGTATATAATTCCACATGTGTTCATTCATAGTTTTAATGCCTTTAGTGTGAATCTACAATTTTCATAGCAATGAAAATAAGGAAAACACTTTGAATCAGAAGGTATGTCCAAACATTTGGACTGTACTGTATCTTGTAAAGCAAAATATACGGTCTGTGATTTCGATAGCTCGCAAACTGCACTAAGATTAACTAAAGACCTACATAAATAATAGATGTATAGAATAGTCGTCTGAACCTGATGACCATCTATTGTCCCCTTACAACATTGTGCATTTGAAGTTGAATCGAATGATCCTTTTATTCATTGGGGAGATACGACGCTGACAGATTATGCTGGCAACAGCTCTCCCATAGTGAACACAGGAACACTCAGCCAAGTATTTGTTTGGGGCAGTCACATGAAACTCTACTGCCAGTTTGAGGCCATGTGCAGGTGACTGTATGGTGGCGCACAAAGTTCTTACAACTCTATAGTGACATGTGATGCTGTATGGAGGTTTTCTCTAGATACCATGCATGAATACTGCAATTGCAGACAGGTTTGCCTATATGACTCTTCAATTAATTTTGTTAATTTCAGCACAGTGAGAGCCTTAACCAAAAGGTTTCACTTTGACTGTGCCGATTCAATCTCTTACTGGAGGAAATCAAAGAAATACATTAATTCTGCCATTACCTTTTATGTATGTATATGGCAGATGTCATGAAGGAGTTAAAAATGCATTTAATTTGTAAGAATTATGTTTTCACACTTGCAAAACACAGTTCATAAAAAGCCTCGAAAAAAAAAGTCACAAAAACACCTAGTATAAGACCTCTTCAAACATTGATTAATTCTTACAGCGTGGCTTAGGAATTCCCAAAACTTGAATTGTCTCCCAAGATTGATTTGAGCCAGCTGCATAATCTCCCTTTCTTCATAAGGATTTATTAAGTTTGGCTACTTCGTAGCATTCCCTTTGACAGCTAAATCTTTATTTTTACTGATAAGGCATATGAGATTCTAAGTTTTTAAAGACATAGAAAGGCAGTTTGCATGATAAGAATACCTTTAATTCAACATAGAAAAGTTACCATGCATGAGTATAAAAATGTATTGTAGTCATTGGTAGGACAATCTCTTTGATTTTTAGAACCCCCAGAGCTAAGCTCGCCCCATTAAGCACGATCGCAGTACTTCAGCCAACGACCCCAACTCCCCAGTATAACCTGTCTTTCCTTTGGAACATATGATTTTTTGAACAAGGAAATATGAATGGAGCTTCCCACTTGTTGTGTGCTGCCAACTCAGCTTACCGGTTTTCTTTGCCCAGATAGTGCAGTAATTTATTCAAGTGGTTGACTTTGCCAGTATTGTTAATCCTTTCAGATAATACCATTTACCAAAGATCTAGAACATATGGAAGCATTTTTTCTTTGGCATTCACTTTTGACTCTTAAGGCCACTTTACACACACAGATATCTGTGACCAACTTCTGATCAGATCTCTGGTTGCAGTGAACTCATGGACACATTGTTACATTTGTACACAGCCACAAAATGGAGCAATGTATCCATGATTTCACTGCAACCAGAGATCTGTGAACAATATCTGCCCAGATATCTGTGTGTGTGACCCTAGCCGTAGACTTAAAATGTACCCTCCTAATTTCCCCTATCATTTAGCTTGGTTAAAAGATCGGTTGAGTAAGTGACAGACTATATGTATCTGCATTGTCTGAACTTCTACAGTGAATATTCTGCATAAAGGGAACTTGTCTAAGGGCCGCTTTACACACACCAACTTCTGTGTCCAACTTCTTGTTCAAAGAATTTTATTGATTTTATAAGAACAAAAATATACAGTACATTGTTAAAAACATTTTGTTATATACACAATAATGTTGTAAATATTACGATTTGAGTTTAACAAATTTCAATTCAGGTCTAGTATCAAGTCCAATAGGACGATTACATACAGGAATACGATCAGAAGTACTGTAGGCATACTAACTATATACAGTATAATTAAAATTGAAAGATAAAGGGGAGGAGGGGGTCGGAGGAGTCAGCGTATGACAGGATTGGTTAGAGAAGGGAGATAAGGGGGTAGGGAGGAGGGGGTGGGGGAGCTGAACGGAAGTGTCATCGGTCTCTTATGGGAAGTAGTTTGGAGAACGTTATGAACAAATATTGGATATTTTAGAGTGTCTAGAGGGGAAGAAGAAGTTCCAAGGAAACCATTTCTTTTTGTATTTCTTAACTAGTTTATTTCTAACAGCAAAGGATAGTTCATAGGCATTGTGGGTAGCGATTTTTTCGAGAAGAGTGCAAAATGTGGGCGGTTGAGAGTCCCGCCACATTGAAGCAATGAGGTTTTTCGCAGCAAGGAGGATATGGGTAACCAGGGGTCTATATTGAATGGGTATCGAATCTAACCCTATGAGAAGTATGACCAGTTCTGGAGTTAGAATGATATTACTATTTGTAATATCTGTGATTAAGAGTTGAGTTTCTCCCCAGAATGATTTCAAGTGTTCGCAGTTCCAAAAAATGTGGGAGATATCTCCAATTTCGAGACAACCACGCCAGCAGAGTGGGGAGTATTCCTTATTTATTTGATGGAGACGTAAAGGGGTGTAGTACCATCTTGTAAGAATTTTGTATTGGGTCTCAATCAACGCCGAGCAGGGTATAAAGGTATGAAGTTTAGAAAGTGTTTCGCCCAAGGCTTCAGTAGGGATGAGGGATTGTAACTCCTTTTCCCAAGCGTACAAGTTGGAAGTTTTAGTGAAGGTCGAATCTGAGTTCACAAGCTTGTAAATGCTTCTAGTACTCCAAAATACAGGGCTATGGTGGAATTTAAACATCTGAACGATGTTCAGAGGTAGGTGAAAGTTAAGTTTCCTTTTGCATGTGAGAGAGTTGATTTTTTCCCAAGTTCGAAGTTCATCGTCCTCCAGTTGATATGTTGAGCGTAGTGTGGAGAAAGGGATCAATCGGTTATCTTTATCAAAAATATCGGATATATGTTTGATGCCGAAGCTTGTCCAGGAGTCAAGTTTTAGGCTAGGGAAAATTACTTGTAAAGTCTCAGCAGGGATCCAATCGGGGATTGTAGAGGGGTCAGATTCGGTCGCCCTGAGTGCCAAAAGTTTCCAGGATTGTATAGTTGCTTTGATTGTTTGTTCCTTTGGTAATTGTTTAGTTCTGTCACACAAATGTGAGAGTAATAAAAGCTTAAGCTTGTGTCTAGGGTGTCTGGTTTCTTCCAGAGAAAGCCAGCTGGGTCTCAGGGTCTCACTCCACCATGTCTGACTGAGTTTTATTATAGTGGCATTGTAATATGCTGAGATGTTGGGGATAGCAAGACCTCCATTCGCTCTGCTTTTCACTAATGTAGTTTTGGCAACTCTTGGTTTCCTGTTTCCCCAAATGAAGGTCATCAGTTGAGCCTGGAGTTTTTTGAGCCAATGTTGTTTAATGGGAATTGGGATGGAGCGGAATACATACAGAATCTTTGGAAGTACGAACATCTTGTATGATTCGACTTTGCCTATCCAAGACAAGTCGGCTTTGGAGATGTGCTTTAATTCGACTTGGATATTCTTGAAAATTTCTGTGAGATTCGTGTCAGCAATGGTGGAGATATGTTTGGTGATTTTAATACCTAGATAGTCCAGTTCCTCTCTGTTCCAAGACAGGTCATATTCCTTTTTGATGGCATTTAAGGTCTCAGGGTCTAGGTTCATGTGTAGGACTTGGGTCTTGTTGAGGTTAATTTTATATAGGGAAACATTGGAAAAGTCCGCAATGGTTATTAGAAGGTTTCTCAGGGAATTAAGAGGATCAGATAGAGTCAGGATGATGTCGTCCGCGAAGAGACTGATTTTATATTCCTTGGCCTTGGTGTGGATTCCTCTGATAGCTTGGTTCATGCGGATTTTTTCGGCCAAAGGCTCAATAAAAAGGTCAAATAGGGATGGGGAGAGAGGACATCCCTGTCTTGTACCGTTCGAGAGTGGAAAGGTTTCAGAAAGTGTATTATTGGTCAGGATGTTCGCAGTTGGGTTGGAGTAAAGCGACTGAAGAGTACTGAGAATATTGCCTCTAAAACCAAACTTCCTCAGGGTGTTAAAAAGGAACCCCCAGTGGACTCTGTCGAATGCTTTCTCAGCGTCGACAGAGACCATGATCGCTGGGGTCCTAGAGTCCTCAGTATGGGTCATTAGATCAATAATTCTTCGAGTAGCATCTGCAGATCCTCTGTTTTGGACAAATCCAACTTGGTCACTGTGGATTAGTTTTGGGATAAGTTTCTGCAATCTAGTGTTGATGGTCTTGGTGATAATTTTGAGGTCGGAGTTTAACAGAGAGATGGGCCTGTAGTTGGATACATTCTCTGGGTCGCCTTTGTTTTTCGGAATCATTGTAATAGTGGCCTGTAGCATTTCTTTGGGAAGCTGGAATTCGGGATCACTTAATGAATTTATTAATCTAGTTAGATAGGGCGACAGGATTTCTTGGAAAGCAGAATAATACTCATTTTGAAACCCGTCAGGTCCCGGAGATTTAAATTTTTTGAGGGAGTTAATTGTGTTTAGGATCTCCATTTCAGTAAATGGGGAATTCAGGAATTCAATATCTTCAGTGGTTAAGGACGGTAAGTCCACGGATTCCAGGAACGCAGAGATTTTGGATTGGATAACAGTTGGTTCTACGTGAGAGTCTTTTAGATTATAAAGGTCCCTATAATATTCAGCGAACGTATCTGATATAGCTTGTTGTGTCCAACTTCTGAACAGATCTCTGGTTGCTGTGAAATCATGGACACATTGTTCCATTTTGTGGCTGTGATAAATGTAATAATGTGTCCATGATTTCACTGCAACCAGAGATCTGTTCAGAAGTTGGTCACAGAAGTTGGTGTGTGTAAAGGTACCCTAAGGGTAAGTTCACACATACAGGTTTAGGGCCGTTTTAGCAGCGGAAACCGCCGGTCGGTTTCCATGAGGTTTATGCAAATTTATGTTAATCCAAAAGCGGCTTTTGGGTTAACATATAAACCTATGGAAACCGACCCCCGGTGTGCACACACCGGCGGTTTCCACATGCTCATCTGTTGCTAACCCGCTGGGTTCCCAGCGGGTTAGCAAAGAATGAGCATGTTCTATAAACCGGCCGGTTCTGCAGCGGCTGCAAGCAGAATCATGTGCTGCTTCCAGCCGCTGCAGAACCGACGCCACTAACCCGCTGTGCACCCGCCTGTCTCCCGGCCGTCTTCCGCCGCACATACCCGACAGGAAGACGGTGGACGGCTGCCGAGCTTCCTGTCGGGTCCGCCCTGCCGCCGCCGACCCTAACCCGCTGTGCACCCGCCAATGTGTGAACTTAAGAGATCCTGCCAGCAGGATTTAGCAATATAAAGGAAGGGTATGACCAGAATAGCACTGTTATACCTTAGATCAGGGGTGGGGAACCTTTTTGCTGCCAGGGGCCAGGGAAAATTTGTAAATTTCTACCATAATTTGTCAGGCGCACAAAATTATCATCTTGAAAATTACATTGCTATGTTTGGTCTAACAGTTTATTAACTCATCCCTAATGTGGTGTTTGGAGAGGCTTCTCTTTGGTGCAGTTGTGATGTTGGGTGATATTGATCTTATTACTTCTCAGAATTGCTTTAGCAGGTTTGTCTCAGTTTGGAGCACAGTCAACTCTTTGTCATAATAAGTTTTGTAAATCATATACATCACATAGGAGACAGTGGAACTGCTATAAATACATCACAGGACACATGAGGGCTGCAGTATATTCATCATAGTAGATTCTAGGGGCATATACATCCTATAGGACACATGGGGGCAAATAAATCACAGAAGGGGCTAGGGGCATATACATAACAGGAGACAATGGTGGCTTATACATTACTGGAGGGGCTGGGCCATATACATCACAGGAGATGCTGGGGCATATGCAGCACAGGAGGGGATAAGAGCATGTACATGACAAGAGACGCTGGGGGTATGCACAGGATGGGCCATCTATATGGATACACCTAAATAAAACGGGAATGGTTGGTGATATCAACTTCCTGTTTGTGGCACATTAGTATATGGGATGGAGAAAATGTTTACAGATGGGTGTGGTGACCATGGAAACACGAGAAAGTGGAGGGGAAGTGCACCTCACCGATATGAAATCACCTTTGTCTTGTCCGGAAGTGATTCCGCAAGGATACTGCCCTGGTCCGAGGCCAATAGTATACAGGTAAAGAAAAATCCAGTGAAATATACCAGATACAGATTTATTACAGATAGTGAATAAAACTTCCATCTTTACATGTGGGTATTGTGTGATTGGCTTAATCACATGGTGGTGACCATGGTGGCCATTTTGAAGTCGGCCATTTTGGATCCAACTTTATTTTTTTTCAATGGGAAGAGGGTCATGTGACACATCAAACGTATTGAGAATTTCATAAGAAAAACAATAGTGTGCTTGGTTTTAATGTATCTTTATTCTTTCATGAGTTATTTCATTCCCATTTTATTTAGGTGCATCCATATAAATGGCCCACCCAATTGGGCCATTTATATGGATTCATCTAAATAAAATGGTGCAGGCGGTGCTCATGCTATCAAAGTCTAGGTAAATTAATGTAACAAGAGATGAAAAAGCGTCACTTACCAATCTGTGCTAAAAGAACCTTCTTCCTTTATTTCAAAGTTCACATAAAATCAGTAGATGGGCAAGTGTGTGGGCGCCCGGGACAGGGCAAGTCATACAAGGATGATGGCTGTTTCACACTATTGCAGTACTTCTACGAGTCCAATGCCAATAGGCATATGCTGTATAGGCATAGACATTACTGCGGGTATATACATCATTTGCTGGGCACATCAACATTACTGCGGGGCATGAACATCACTTGGGGGCACAGACATCAGTGGGGAGCACAGACATCACTTAGGGGGGTATATACATAACTGTGGGGTATATACTGGGCAGCACTGACATTACGTGGGGGCACCTACATTACTGGGGGACACAGACATCACTTCAGGGCACATACAGTGCTGGGGGTAATAGACATGACTGGGGAGGGCTAGAAAGAATATACATCATTAGTGAAGTTAGGGGGCATAGACATCACAGGAGGTATATTTATCACAAGGGGGCACAGACATCACTGGGGAGCACAGGCATCACTGGGGATATATACATTACTGACAATATTTACATCACTGAGAGGGGCATACACATCATTGGGGGTCACAGATATCATTGGAGACACAGACATCACTACACGGCACAGACATTCCTTGGGGGGCACATACCACACTGTGGCACATACAGCACTGGAGGCACAGAAATCACTGGAGAGTATGTACATTACTAGGAGGTACATACATACCTGAGAGGCACAAACATCACTGGGGGCACAAAAATCTCATTGGTGGTATATACACCACTGGGGTATATACATCAATGGAGGTACATACATCACTGAGAAGCACGAACATTCAATGGGGGCACATAAATCACTTGTGTGTATATGCACCACTGCTGAGTATATACATCACTGAGGTGCATGTAAATCACTGGCAAGCACGTACGGCACCTGCTGAATGGACAGCACCAGCTGGCAAATACAGCACTGGGGGGCAAATACAGCACTGGGGGACGCAGACATTACTGAAGAGCACATACAACCTTGGGGGACAAATGTAGCACCCCTGCGGTCTGGTCGCCTCAAAAGGGTACTGCATCCAACTCAAGGGTATGGTATTCCTGTTTGAGTAAATGGGATGGTAAGTCCAGACACCCACAAAAGCACCCAACACACCAGGTCCCAGGGACGGCGAGTGGACCTAAGAGGGAGGGACCAGGTGGTCAGTGGGATGGCGGGGAGAGAGGTGGAGGGTGGGAAGTTGGTAGGGAAGCTGTTAGGAAGTAGGAGAGGAGATAGAAAAAGGAGACAAAAGGAAGTAGTCACTCAGTCAGTAGGAAGCGATGGAAGGAGAAGGATCCCAAGTACTTGAGCAGCGAGGAGCTTATCCTGGGTCCCGGAACAGCAGACTGCAGAGGGACAGAGGGAGCCCCAGGGGCACGGGCAGTGAGCGATCCACCCATGCGCCTGAATCTGAAGTGAAGTGGAGGGGCAGTTTCAGAACCAGGGGACCAGCTCTGAAGATGGCAAGGAGAGACTCTACGTTCCAATCATGGAACCGGAGGCTAATAGATCTAGAGGAGCTGTTGTCAACTCTGGACACATCCGCTGAGAATGTAGCCGTACTAGGGTCAGGGGACTTGGTACCGGTTGCCCGAGAAGACCCGTGGCTGCTGGATTGGGGCACTGTGTGCGGAGGTGCGAGCAGGAGTAAGGTGGACAGGCAGCGTTGAGAGAGAAAGCAACCCGAGAAGAAAGGAACATAAAGGGGGGTGTCTTGGACGAGCTATCCCGATTGCTAAGGACTATGTGGACTGAGATTGTGCAAGAATAGTGCCCTGTAACACCACCAATTGAAAAGCTAAGTAAACTGGGTTTAGAACTCAGAACTGTGTGCGAGAATATTCCTTTCCCGCCTGCAGAGTGGTAGCCTGATAAGACATGCAGGCCGCAGGACCCCTGCCAGAGAACCGCTCCAACTCCCCATATCCTGCCTGAAACAACCCTGCTGGCCCTAGCGAAAAACATCACAGCTGCCATCCTATCATTTCCAGAGGTCCCGCACTGCAGCGTCGGCCACTAATAGCCGAATACCACAGGTGGCTTCACGACAACCAATCCCTAAACCCGTATTTCCCTCTCTTTTAAATTGACCACATCGGGGCTACACACCGGGTCATGTCACCCTGACATTGTACTCCCGGACAACCCCGACAGGCCCGGCTCCGATTACCCCACGGCCGCGACGGGGCTCGTCACAAACAGCACTGGGGTCTCAGACATCACTGGTGGACAAATACAGCACCAGGGATTCTGGTGCTGCCACTCCTCTTCTTCTGTGGGACTGGAGATGTAAGGATGCAATTTATCAGTGTATGCTCTCATAGCATTCAGTAGGGAACACTGCGTGGTGCTTTAAAGGGCTAGCAGCCAGCAAGATTTTGTTTCTCACCCCTGCCTTAGATGAAGGATCTGATCTTTGGTTGTTGTTTAATCAGGTTCTGAAGTTTTCTTCTAGTGACAGCTCTGTGTATTGAGGTGGGACTGGGAGTAGAGTCTTCACGTCTCGGCCTGCCTCCTATGTGTCTATGTCAGGTGACTGATTATTCAGTGACATGTCTCCTTTTGGGAATTTGTGCTGTCATGGGCGTGGACAGCACATGTACAGAGTAATTTTATGTCTGACTTCGGTTTCATGAGCGGTTACATAGGACAGAGTAACCCATGCCACTGTGCAGGCGCAAGACTTGTGAATGATGTTGCAGTCATTCACATGCAGTCACTCAGGAAGTGGCGGCATTTTCATGCAGCAGGGTGGGTTCTCTATAAGCGAGGCAGCGAGGACCACAGGATTGTGTACCCATCATACCCTTAACAACTGATTTACAGTGTGAAGACATTAAAAGTTGTTTTATGAGGTATGCACAGGCTGTCTGGACAAACCCAATTACAGTATGTTAAAGGTGGTGGCACGGTTTATATTGCCAAAACAGGTGATAAGTTCCCTTTAATCAAGAGGTCATGAGACAAGAGCTCGTTCTGTGCATGTGTAATGTGGGTGTAGGTGTCAAGAAGCTCTTACCTGAAGATGCAGAACACACTGTCCTTAGTATGTTGTTATGTGACATGTATGTGAAGTATCCCCTTTATTAAAGGTAGAAGTGTTATGTATCTAGGAAAGCAGTGTTATGAAGGATACTTGTATGGGCAGCTAAGTCTGCAACATAGTGCATAGGCATCAGATATTAAGTGTAGACCTAGCTTCTGTGGTAGGGGCTAAGAGTTAGGAGAGATTTGAATTCCTAAGACAGGAAAAAGTTAATGAAGGCTGAGTAGTGCTGGTGAGGATTTGAGGTCCTGTGCAGTACTTGGTCGTACCAGTCCACGACAGGCAGATTCTCCTGGATGTCTAGGACATGAAGCTGAGTAGGGTGGCCCGAGCAGCCACCTGAACCTCTCGGACAAAGGAGTACAGACGAAGAGATGGGAAGCTGGACGTACTGGGAACCTAGAACTGGAACCTTGCAACTGAAAACGGTAATTGGCACAGTAGCAGTGTAAAGAAGGGAGAGAGCAGCCTTGAATAATACTTGACTCGCCCAGGATGGGACTCGGGTATCTGGGCTTCTGCTTTGTAGGATATCATGGTGGCTGCCAGAACCGTGGCCTACGGTCTTACTAAAAATGGGGGGTGGAGTTGATGTTGGAATGGAGATAAAAGTTTATATTGTTGTCGTGAAGCCACCAGCAGATTCTGCTGATGATCACCAGCGCCGCTTCAGACCTCGGAAGGTGATGGTATAGCAGCGAGATGGTCTAGCTCCCTGAAGTAGAGCTGGCCCCTGGGAGAACAGCACTCGTGGTGATGGTGCGATATGTGTATGGGTAGTGCAGCAACTCGGATAATAGAGACACGGAGACTGTATGACTCTGTACGGGTGTTTACTTGTCACTGAATACACAGTTCAATATGAGTTAAGGGAACCAACCACCAAATGACCCCTTGCTGTTAATATGTGTCCCTACACCAAGCACACACATTTGGGCAATCATTTTGCTAAAGAAAATGTTCAGTAGAAGCTAAGATATAGCTTTATGAAGTTTAATAAATTGAGACGGATGGGTGTTACTAGCTTGTCCTCGGCAGTGTTCGTGCCTGCACAGCCTCCTCTCCCCCCCCTTCACTTTCTAAGAGCCTGGGCCGCGTCATGAAAGGGGCGGGACTAAATCGTGATGAGCCACCCCCTTTCATGACGCGATTTAGCCCCGCCCCTTTCATGACGCGGCCAGGCTCTTAGAAAGTGAGAGGGGAGGAGGGCAGAGGAGGCTCACAGGCACGAACACTGCACGTGGACAAAGCTAGGTAACACCCATCCGTCTCAATTTATTAAACTTCATAAAGCTATATCTTTGCTTTACTAAACAGTTTTTTTACAAAACGATGCCCAAATGTGTGTGCTGGGTGTAGGGGAAATATTAACAGTCGGGGGGTTCCCTTTAACAGTACACAATTCTGGGTAGCTGGCCGAGTAGTCACTAGGAGAATAACGTCTTTTGAGGTCCCAGAGAGTGCTTCTTCTTTCATTCACTGTCCATTACTTTCCTTGTGCCTCCTTACTTCCTTGCACAGCCCACTTGTCTACCCGCCCGTGGAGTGCTCTAAGGTACCCTTCTCCGTCTAAAGGGACTCACTCTGTTTGGTGTCCCTGGTGGGGCTGCATGTCTGGACGGGGGGTCAGGGCTTATCGTTAGGCCTCAACCTATCGGTGTTGACGCTCAGGGATAGACTCCTGCACCATGACTGGAGCCAGTTTCCATTGTGGACAGGATTCCCGGACTATAGCAGGTCCGGCACTGGGTTCTCCCGCTGTCTGGGTTGCCGCTCCTTCTGGCGCCCTCACTGTTGTGTCCCCTCAAGGGTCCTTCTCTGTCTCTTCACAGACGTTCTGCTTCTGCTTCCCATGCTCACACTGCTCTAGCCTGAATCTCCTGACACCGGGACTGGGTCTCTCAGCAGAGAATTTAACCCTGTAGTCCCCTGCTCTAAGTGTGTGAATGCAGGATGAGAACCTCAGTTGATGCTACACTCCCCTAGTGACAGGACTACTGCACATTCTGTTGCGGGTACAGTACCCCTACTGTAGCACACTGAGCAGTGGGGTGCCACAATATCGCAACTAGAAACAGAACCATAGAAGTGAATGTGATAGTTGTGAAGTGCGACCAGTGATTAAGGACATTTTGCCAAAAAGTTCCTGTGAGTTCCTCAGTTTTTGCCATAGCTGCTGTCGTTTGTGTTTTAAACCTAGTTTTTTTCCATCAGCCATCTTGCTTCCAGTCTTGCTGCATCCACCATGCCCTCAATAAGTATGGAGTCCTCAGCCTCTATTTTCCCGCCCAGTCCTTGCTTCTTGCTCATTTAAGCAGCTTCATCTGTTCAGTCAGTGCTGCAGAATCCTGTCTGCAACCTGTCAGTTGTCTGACCTCCTGATGTCTTGTGGACCTTCTATTACAGCCATCCTCCACTTGGATCCATAGAGCATGTGTGTACACAAGAACACTTCTGCTGTGCCAGACAATTGCAAGGAACGTTAGAGTGACTTTGAAACTGTTCCTAGAGATTTATGCTGGATTTAAGGATTTATTCCTGCTTGAAATTTTTTCAGCCTCTGCATCTGCAATTGTGTTTCACCCTGCTCTTGTTTGTGCACTTGTACGAAGTAAAACAAGAACTTCCTAAACAAGCCTGTGTCACCTATGTTTCATTGCACCCATACATTAGACTATATACTGACAGTAATCTACACGTAACAGTTCCTTTGTATAAACTTAACGTAGTGTCAGCTGATTCCATGTGGTGTACTTCCTAATGAACCTGAAAATAGCGTTTTGCAAGTGAGTGCAATGCATCCAATACAGTCAATTGGGGACACATATTCTTGGTAACATGCCATTACATGATACTGAATTCTTAACTTGCCCATGACTACCATGCCCCATGGAAACAAAATACACATGTGCTGCCTCCATCACCATTTCATTGAAGACCTAGAGACCAGCAATGGACTCAAACTGCACACACCCTGCCTACCTGTTCAACAGTGTGGGTAAAAGTGTGATATTTAAAAAAAAGAGACACGTCATTGAATAATTAATCACCAGAGGACCATACCCCCAGTCCCATTCCAATGCACAGCTGTCACTAGAATGATATTTATTCCTTCACAGGTGTGTGCCTTTCCAAATCAAGTCCTATCATAAACACAGCTGGACTCCAATAAAGGAGTAGAACCATCTCAAGGAGGATCACAAGGAAATGGACAGCATGTGACTTAAATATGAGTCTGAGCAAAGGGTCTGAATACTTATGACGATATGATATTTCAGCTTTTCTTTTTTAATAAATTTGCAAAAATTTCTACATTTGTTTTTTTTCAGTCAAGATGGGGAGCAGAGTGTACATTAATGAGAAAAAAATGAACTTTTTGGAATTTACTAAATGGCTGCAATTTAACAAAGAGCAAAAACTTTAAAGGGGTCTGACTACTTTCCATACCCATTGTATATAGCTCTATTAATTCCATAGCACTTTACATACATTTGCAGCACTATCCCAATTAGGGCTCCCAATCCTATCAGTACGTCTTTTGAAAATGTGGGAGGGAACTGAAGGGTCCAAAGGAAACCCATGCAACCATGGTGTGATGACTGTCAGCTGCAAAAGCTGAGCTGCTGGCAAGGCAGCACCATAACACCCTTTACCCCTATACAGGAATTTGGAATTACAGAGGAGCCCAGGAGGTAGCTCCCTTTAGGTGAGCAGCAGACCAGAGCAGGGTAGCCAGGAAGAGACAGGGCTAGGAGGTCAGGGAATAGACAAAATCAAGATCCAAAAGCATAGTCAGGAGGAGTCAAAACTGGGAGGGCAGCAAAAGTACAAAAGGCTGTAGAAGAGTCAAAATCTAAGCAAGGTCAGAGTTAATATAATAGAGCACAAACTAGATAGCTGGGAAAACCAATAATATATATGGCGGTTTGCAGGACAGGCCCCAATGTATTTGAAGGGCATGCTCCCTTCTGATAGCTGGAGCTCACAGCCTGATGACCTCATCCAGGCCTCCCCTTCAACCAGGCCAGGTGGTGATGCACAACTGGTACCAATCACCCCACTTCTGATGGAGGAATGAAGCCTGCGCCTACGAGATGCCTCTGTAGGGACCCCTCTCCTGTCACCAGGATCACCCACAGGAGGAGCAAGGTGATGCCCATCGACAAAGACAGGAACCAAAGGAGCAGTTAGGGACGTGGATATGGCCTCCTATCACTGGCACCACTAAAGCACTAAGCGAAGGAATCCGGCAGCACCTATAGGCTGGGGCAAGAATAACAGTCACCGATTCTGATGGCGATGTGACAGTATTCCCCCCTCTATGAGGGACCTCCGGACCCTCAAAACCTGGCTTGTTGGGGTATAGGAGGTGAAACCTTTTTCCTAATCAAACCCTTGGCATGGATGTTACTTGCAGGCACCCAGGACCTCTCTTCCGGATTATAACCACTCCAGTGCACAAGATACTGCACCAACACTCTCACTAAGCGAAAGTCAGGGATCCTTTGTACTTCATATTCCAAAGACCCTTGACTAAAACTGGAGGAAGAGGGGTCTTGACAGGATGAACCAGAGATCGGTATAATTTGAGAAGGGACTTATGGAATACATTGGGTAGCTTGAATCATTGAGAGAGCTTCAGACGAAAGGCTACAGGGTTAATTACATCAATAATTTCACATGGACCAAAAAACCTTGGATCCAGTTTGGCGGATGGCACTTTGAGCTTAATATTCTTTGTAGACATCTATACTTTATCTCCAACTCCCAGGTGCGGTCCTTAGAGTGCCTTTTATTAGCAGAAGAAGCCTGACTAGTGACGCACCCCAGGGCCGGGTACTCAGCTCCCAGGCGGTTGCAGTTCTGGGATGTCACGGGTGGCTGCCTGTAGCTGTGGCCCTGGTGGTCAATGAATAAGGGTGAAATAAAGTATATACAATGTCGTGACGCTACCTGCAGTATCTGGTGAAAGATCACCAGCGCCGCTTCAGTCCTCCGGTGGTCAATGTTATTGCGGCCAAGTTGGTGTAGTCCCCCGCAGGTGTGACTGGACCGCCGAGCCAGCGTTGCTGTAAGGAAACAGTTTATGCAAGAAGGATGCAGCAGAGCCAGAACTTCACTTTACCGGGTACTTTACTGAAAACTTCTCCAAAGTCATTACAGTTCAGCAAGATGTTTCAATGGCAAATGCTACGGATGCTGCAAGTGGAACCTCTGGCTGATAGATGGATCCCTCCTTGTGTACCTTTCTTGTTCCTTTCTTTCCCTTGCCTCCCAATGGTGGTGAAGTCTGATCTCTTAAAGACAATCTAACCTCCTGCTGCGTTTCTTAGTCTCCTCTCCTCTATACCCGTCGGGTGAATCTTTTACTGTCCTTCGCAGTATCCAACTGCAGAACTGATTCCCCTCTCGTGGGCTCTTTGGGAGTCGGGGCTGTGTCTAAAATATCCCCGTCATCGGATTCTCTGTGAGCCGTGAAGGTAATCACAGATGTGGGCTCCGGTACCGGTTTCTTCCTTTTGGAACCAACTCGCGACTGAGCCTCTTGTTCCCTGCTTCTGTTCCTCTCTGGGATCTGTACTGTTTTGGGTCCCTCAGCCGAGGAGACCCTCCTTGCTCCCTTCAGGCTGACTGCCTGGCTCTCACTCCCTAACTCATTCTCTCCAACTGAACTCACTGGTTTCCCCTGGAGGTCACTATATTCCCTCCCGGGTTCCCTCCCACCTACTAATCTAGTGTGTGGGTGTTTGTTCTAGGGTTCCACTTACTATGCCATAGTTCCAATTGCAGTGGGGTGACTACACCGCTTTTATGGGTGAAGTACCCCTTTTGTGGCACCTACATGGTGGGGCGGCACACACCCGCTTGATGAAACATGCTCATCTGGGAGCATCACATTTACCCATCGGGAAGTGAAAAACTATTTTTATGTTACAAAACACCAACGGGTAACTATTTGCAAATCACGAATATTTAAGTTTCTTCCCGTTTCCGGTTTTGCGCATATCTTGAAACGTTGCACATATAAACATAACACACAGACACTATTACCCTGGCCCAACGGGACCCGTACTCAGCATGCGGGCACAGCGGTAATCTCTAGTCCAGCACAGTCCAGTGTGCGTTATCACCGCTAGGCTGCTCTTCATCACACATCACCAGGGAAGGGGCAGATCAATAAAAAGTCTTTAGGGTCACCAGGGACACACTCTTCATTCAAATAAAAGGAAAGAAATCTCAAGCAAAAGGGGCTATATACATGGGAACAATGTCGCTCTGTGGGAGTCTATTGTGTAAGTAATCATTGTTAGGGTAAGTTCACATTACCCGGCGTGTTGGTCGTCGGCGGCTGGGCGGGACCCGCCAGGAAGCTCCGGCGCCGTGCACCGGCTTCCTGGCGGGTATGTGCGGGCGGTATCCGGCGGCTGCACACGGGTTCTCCGCGGCGATCGCAGCGGCTGGAAGCAGCACATGATTCTGCTTGCAGCCGCTGCAGAACCGCGGTTTTTAGAACATGGTCATTCTTTGCTAACCCGCTGGGAACTGCGGTGTTAGCAACGGATGACGCTGGGTAACCGCCGGTGTTGCACAGCCTTGGCTGTTTAAAATTAGTTTTAATGTTAATCCAAACGCCGGTTTGGATTAACATAAATTAACATAAAACTAATGTAAACAAAACGGCGGTTATACACAGGTAAACCGCCGAAACCCGGCCATGTGTGACATTACCCTAAGTCTATTCTGGAAATTCTGATGGCGAACCATCCAAGTGGGGCAGGGTAGCGTTCATAAGTCACCTGCTCACCTCTATACAAGTCACGCCGGGGGTGTCCTTTTCTTAAGAAGCATTCCACATCCCGCCAGGAAAAGAAGATGTCGTCCAATAAACCGGGTTCTCTCAAGAAACCCGATCCGTCCTTGTGGTATACTGACACAACAGTTCCAGCCTTGCGCAGCTCCATGGGAAGTGGTGGCTGAGCACGGGCCTCGTCTCTCAGCCTCTTGGTGGTCTGCTCCCTCTGGTACCAGTCCTCTCTCTGTCGATGCATTGCCACCTGGCTTCGCTCATCCAGGGCCGGCCGGGTGCTCTGCAGCGACTGATACGGATGTGGTGCAGTGCTGCTGGAAGGTGTGATTGTAGCACAGGTCTCTGCAGAGCTGAAAATGGCGGGACCTCCCCGTTGGTGCTGCTGCCACGCAGTCCACTAAGCCGCCTCCCAGGTACTCCCTCCCGAAGCTCCTTCTGGTTCATCAGCATCGTCATCATAATAGTCCTCATAGTTCTCCTTGACCTCTATGTCTGGCGCCGTAGGTGCGGGGGCTGTCTCCAGCCGGAGACAACTGCAGGCCCGGGACGGTGGTGGTGTCGGAGGTTCTGTCTGGGTCCCCAAATCCCGGGTCTGAGCGGGTGGTGGTAGGGAGGCGCGGTACTGCTCTACCACTCTGGCTGCAACCTCTGCCTCCCGTGCCTCGCGGGCTGTCCTCCGAGCCGACAACTCGAAAGTCCTCTCGGCGCTCCACCGCCAGCAAACCCACGTGAGTGTCTGCTCCATGTCCTGCCGGAGCCGTGTGAACGCATCCCGCCAAAACTCTGCATCCCCTTCGATGGTAAGTAGGGATGCTGCTGCTCGGTCGCCTCTCTCAGCGCGGGTCTGCTCTTCCAGCTCGCAGACTACATCTCTCCACCGGGGTGCTGCCATGCTGCCGGGTACAAAGGAGTCTGATGTCGTCTGTCCTTCCTTTCCGGTTTGTACAGCTATAGGCGGGCACTCCCTGGGAACTTCCTGTGGGCCGCCCTCCCTGATTGATTGATGGCAATCGGGGCGGCCACACTTTTTGGCACCTCTGTCTAGGCCATCCTTCTTCTAGGGGCTGAGGCATGCCCCCGGGCCTGCACGTAGTGTTTAGTTCATGGCGTCGGCGCCATCTTGGGTCCCCATGCGATAATGGTGGGAACCCATTTTTGGCACCGTCCAAAGGCAGAAAAAGTCAGTTTTAAGTCCGAGTTCAAGGGGCGCACAGTACCCGGTGGTACCAGGCATGTTATCCTGTTTGTGACGCCAGAATTGACGCACCCCAGGGCCGGGTACTCAGCTCTCAAGCAGTTGCAGTTCTGGGATGTCACGGGTGGCTGCCTGTAGCTGTGGCCCTGGTGGTCAATGAATAAGGGGTGAAATAAAGTATATACATGCCGTGACGCCACCTGCAGTATCTGGTGAAAGATCACCAGCGCCGCTTCAGTCCTCCGGTAGTCGATGTTATTGCGTCCAGGTTTGTGTAGTCCCCCGCAGGTGTGACTGGACCGCTGGGGCAGCGTTTCTGTAAGGAAACAGTTTATGCAAGAAGGATGCAGCAGAGTCAGAACTTCACTTCACCGGGTACTTTACTGAAAACGTCTCAAAAGTCATTACAGTTCAGCAAGATGTTTCTATGGCAAATGCTACGGATGCTGCAAGTGGAACCTCTGGCTGATAGATGGATCCCTCCTTGTGTACATTTCTTGTTCCTTTTTTTCCCTTGTCTCCCAAAGGTGGTGAAGTCTGATCTCTTAAAGACAATCTAACCTCCTGCTGCGTTTCTTAGCCTCCTCTCCTCTATACCCGTCGGGTGAATCTTTTACTGTCCTTCGCAGGATCCAACTGCAGAACTGATTCCCCTCTCATGGGCTCTTTGGGAGTCGGGGCTGTGTCTAAAATATCCCCGTCATCGGATTCTCTGTGAGCCGTGAAGGTAATCACAGTTGCGGGCTCCGGTACCCGGTTTCTTCCTTTTGGAACCAACTCGCGACTGAGCCTCTTGTTCCCTGCTTCTGTTCCTCTCTGGGATCTGTACTGTTTTAGGTCCCTCAGCCGAAGAGACCCTCCTTGCTCCCTTCAGGCTGACTGCCTGGCTCTCACTCCCTAACTCATTCTCTCCAACTGAACTCACTGGCTCCCCCTGAAGGTCACTATATTCCCTCCCGGGTTCCCTCCCACCTACTAATCTAGTGTGTGGGTGTTTGTTCTAGGGTTCCACCTACTGGCCATAGTTCCAATTGCAGTGGGGTGACTACACCGCTATTATGGGTGCAGTACCCTTTTTGTGGCACCTACATGGTGGGGCGCCACACTAGTCTGAGCCCCCTTCATATTTTTTTTAACTTCAGACCAGATAGTTTTTAACCGATCTATAGATCTTTCTAGCCCAGGGATATCTGAGGAGGAAAAGCAACCAAAGAGAGGATGTAGCCCATAATTACAGGAAAAGGGAGTATTCTTGATGTACTCCTGGTATTGATTCATGGCAAACTCTGCTAGTGGCAGGTGTTCCACCCAATCGGACTGATGCTCAGAGACATAATGACAAAGATACTGTTCAAATGCTTGATTAGAGCACTCGGTTTGACCATTAGTTTCAGGGTGATAGGCAGAAGAAAAAGTTAATTAAATTTTTATCCTTTTACAGAATGCTCTCCAAGTTTAGAAATGATCTAGGTACCTCTATCAGAAACAATATTCATGGGAACAGCATGTGATTGTATAACATGACTAATCAATAGTTTACTTAGGGCTTCAGAATTAGGTAATCCGGAGAGAGGGACGAAATGACACTGCTTACTGAATCTATTCACCACTAGTAATGAGCGAGTACCGTAATATTCGTAATCACTGTACTCGTTATGAAAACTTTGTAATAATCACATATTAGTTTCAAATAGCGAGAACAATGTAAGTCAATGGGAAACACATGTAATTTTCTTCTGGACTCTACAAAGGAGTCTGGGGGACTGAGGAAAAGGCTGAAATGGGTGGGAAAGTGATGAAACAGAATGGGAAGAGCCTGGAGAAAATGCCTGCATGCATTTCCTCAATATGGTTTGTGGGAATAACTTTGTCGCAGTATTGCAACACTGCTACAGATATACAAGAACAACTACCAAACCTAACCTAAATCGCATTTAACAGGCCAAAGTGGTTCAGAAACAGTTTTTCCTTGCATACAAGGCTAAATAAACCAGAGAAACAAACATTATCGCTTTTAGCGTTTGCTCACACGTACTGTTGTGGCTTTTTTTTTGCCTTTTACAATTGGGAGAGCCTTGACTTATACATTTCGTAGGTCCCTCGGTCATACATCATTTTTAGTTACGGTAGCTATTCTCCAACACTTTATAAGGCCAACTGTAATGCACCAGTAGGTATGTTGATCTTTGACATCAGAGGCCTCAGATGGTCCTGTAATGTACGTTTTGGAGGGACCGCTCTTATTTAGACATTTGGGCGGTCCCTCCCTCATTGACACTGTGATAGTGGAGTACAATATTTCATACTAGATGTTGGCCCGATTCTAAAGAATCGGGTATTCTAGCCTATGGTTTGCAGGGTATACGGGGGCTCAGTGGTTAGCAGACTATAGAGCGGCTCAGTGGTTAGCAGACTATAGAGCGGCTCAGTGGTTAGCAGAGTATACGGAGGCTCAGTGGCTCGTAGTCTGCCTCAGGGCAGAGTGCAGTGGTCAGGGGCAGAGTGCAGTGGTCAGGGGCAGAGTGCAGTGGTCAGGGGCAGAGTGCAGTGGTCAGGGGCAGAGAGCAGTGGTCAGGGGCCCGATGCAATAGCATCGGGAGCGCGGTGAAATCAATTGTGTGTATACAGGCGGGTCAGTGGGTAGCAGAGTATACAGGGGGCTCTGTGGGTAGCAGAGTATAGAGGCGGCTCTGTGGGTAGCAGAGTATAGAGGCGACTCTGTGGATAGCAGAGTATGATGTGGCGGGAGTCTGGAGGGGTTAGGAGAGGTGGCGCTGGAGGGGTGAGGAGAGGTGGTGCTGGAGGGGTGAGGAGAGGTGGTGCTGGAGGGGTGAGGAGAGGTGCGGCTGGAGGAGTGAGGAGAGGTGCGGCTGGAGGAGTGAGGAGAGGTGCGGCTGGAGGGGTGAGGAGAGGTGGCGCTGGAGGGGTGAGGAGAGGTGGCGCTGGAGGGGTGAGGAGAGGTGGGCGCTGGACGGGTGAGGAGAGGTGCGGATGGAGTGATGAGGAGAGGTGCGGATGGAGGGGTGAGGAGAGGTGAGGAGAGGTGGCGCTGGAGGGGTGAGGAGAGGTGGCGCTGGAGGGGTGAGGAGAGGTGGCGCTGGAGGAGTGAGGAGAGGTCCGGCTGGAGGGGTGAGGAGAGAGGAGGCTGGACATCACCGCTCGGTACACCTGTCCTCCTCTAGGCTGCACACCTCTCTCCCTTTTTTCAGGCTGCACACCAGCTGGCTCCATATCCTCAGGGCTACTTGGCCTACTGCTGGCGGTCCGGCACAGGGCTTACCCCCGGAGGCTCGGGCCAGTCTAGGAGCGGAGGCCGATCCGTGCGGCCGCCATTTCGCTGAGAGCTATCAACAGCCCCGGGCACTGGAAGTGAGGGGGAGGAGCTTGCACCTGTGAAACCGGCGGGAGCGAGCGCGAGGCACTCGGGAGACGACCGGAATTAGCCGGTCATCTCCCGAAGTGGTGTGTGGCGGGCGGGAGACGACCGGCTAACGCCGCTCATTTCATGGCCGTGATGTGTGTGTGTTTTGGGCAGTGTAGGGGCGGGCGTAAGCGTGGCGGGGCTGCCTGAGTCCCGGTCTGCTTAGGGGCGCCATGTTGGTCCACCGTGGGCGTGTGTAGCGCTGTGGTGACATCACTTTGGCCATGACAAAGTGACGTAAGTGGTGGGCAAAGTGACGTAAGTGAGCCTTCGGGTTTTATATATATTAGATATACATATAGCAGCGCTATGGTATATGGTGGTACATTAAATGACATGTATAGCAATGCTATGGTATATGGGGGTACATTAGAGGACATGTATAGCAGCACTGTGGTATATGGCAGTACATTACAGTACATGTATATCAGCACTATAGTATATGGCGGTACATTACATGTATAGCAGCGCTATAGTATATGGCGGTACATTACAGTACATGTATAGCAGCACTATAGTATATGGCGGTACATTACAGTACGTGTATAGCAGCACTATAGTATATGGCGGTACATTACAGCACATGTATAGCAGCACGATGGTATATGGCGGTACATTACAGTACATGTATATCAGCACTATAGTATATGGCGGTACATTACATGTATAGCAGCGCTATAGTATATGGCGGTACATTACAGTGTATGTATAGCAGCACTATAGTATATGGCGGTACATTACAGTACATGTATAGCAGCACTATAGTATATGGCGGTACATTACAGTACGTGTATAGCAGCACTATAGTATATGGCGGTACATTACAGCACATGTATAGCAGCACGATGGTATATGGCGGTACATTACAGTACATGTATATCAGCACTATAGTATATGGCGGTACATTACATGTATATCAGCGCTATAGTATATGGCGGTACATTACAGTACATGTATAGCAGCACTATAGTATATGGCGGTGCATTAGAGTACATGTATAGCAGCACTATAGTATATGGCGGTACATTACAGTACGTGTATAGCAGCACTATAGTATATGGCGGTGCATTACAGCACATGTATAGCAGCACGATGGTATATGGCGGTACATTACAGTACGTGTATAGCAGCACTATAGTATATGGCGGTGCATTACAGCACATGTATAGCAGCACGATGGTATATGGCGGTACATTACAGTACATGTATAGCAGCACTATGGTATATGGCAATACTCCGCTCCCCGCGGCTCCCCGCTTCTCCACAGTAAAAGTTAAAAAAAATCCTCAGTGAGGATACTCACCTGTCCGCCGGCTCGCTCCACCTCCATCTTCTATGTCCTACAGGCGTTTAGGACCTGTGGTTGCCTGGGAAACCGATCAGCTGATCGGTCACATGAGCGCCAACTGCCAGGGGGCAGGATGGAGTAGGGGGTCAGGATGGTGACGGGGGGGGGGGCAGGACTGTGTCGGGGGGCAGGATGGCAGGTGGGTAGGATGGAGCCGGGGGGCGGGGCAGGATGGAGGCGGAGAGGGGGGCAGGATGGAGGCAGAGGGGGGGGGCAGGATGGAGGCGGAGGGGAGCAGGATGGAGCCGGAGCAGGATGGAGGCAGAGGGGGAGCAGGATGGAGGCAGAGGGGGGGCATAATGGAGGCAGAATGGGGGGCAAGAACAGCGGGGGGCAGGATGGAGGCGGGGGGCAGGAGCGGGCAGGATGGAGGCGGAGAAGGATGGTGGCAGGGGGGGTAGGGTTGGATAGTGGGGAGCGGGGCAGGATGGAGTGAGCGGGGCAGGATGGAGCCAGAGGAGCAGGATGGTGGCGGGGAGGCAGGATGGAGTGAGCAGGGCAGGATGGAGCGAGCGAGGCAGGATGGAGCCAGAGAAGCAGGATGGGGGGGGGCAGGATGGAGCGAGCACACTTGCACACACATGCATCATGTACACAGCACACCTGGACGCACATGCATCATGCACACAGCAGACAACTCTTTAAGTTGGCGCTCATGTATCATGCACACAGCAGACGTGCACACACATGTATCATGCACACCTGCACACACATGCATCATGCACACGGCACACACGCATCATGCACACAGCACACACATGTATCATGCACACAGCACACATACATCATGCACACAGCACACCTATGCATCATGCACACAGCACACCTGCACACACATGCATCATGCAGACAGCACACACATGCATCATGCACACAGGTCTTTAACGTGACGCTCATGTATCATGCAGACAGCACACCTGCACACACGTGTCATGCACACCTGCACATACATGCATCATGCACACAGACCCCTGCACACACATGCATCATGCACACAGCAGACCTGCACACACATGTATCATGCACACAGCACACACATGTATAATGCACACAGCACACCTGCACACACATGCATCATGGCCACCTGCACACACAGTTATCATGCACACACATGCATCATGCACACAGCACACACATGCATCATGTGTGATGCATGTGTGTGCAGGTGTGCTGTGTGCATTATACATGTGTGTGCTGTGTGCATGATACATGTGTGTGCTGTATGCATGATGCATGTGTGTGCTGTGTGCATGATACATGTGTGTGCTGTGTGCATGATGCATGTGTGCGCTGTGTGCATGATGCATGTGTGTGCTGTATGCATGATGTATGTGTGTGCTGTATGCATGATGCATGTGTGTGCTGTGTGCATGATGCATGTGTGTGCTGTGTGCATGATGCATGTGTGTGCTGTGTGCATGATGCATGTGTGTGCTGTGTGCATGATACCTGTGTGTGCAGGTGGCCATGATGCATGTGTGTGCAGGTGTGCTGTGTGCATTATACATGTGTGTGCTGTGTGCATGATACATGTGTGTGCAGGTCTGCTGTGTGCATGATGCATGTGTGTGCTGTGTGCATGATACCTGTGTGTGCAGGTGGACATGATGCATGTGTGTGCAGGTGTGCTGTGTGCATTATACAGGTGTGTGCTGTGCGCATGATACATGTGTGTGCAGGTCTGCTGTGTGCATGATGCATGTGTGTGCAGGGGTGCTGTCTGCATGATGCATGTATGTGCAGGTGTGCATGACACGTGTGTGCAGGTGTGCTGTCTGCATGATACATGAGCGCCACGTTAAAGACCTGTGTGCATGATGCATGTGTGTGCCCTCCTCTAGAAATTTTGGGAGGTCCCTCTTGTGTATATTTGAGAGTGCCTCCACTTATTGATATTGTAGGGCCCTCACTCTATTATTTAGCTCATTTAATGGCAGAGACTACATGAAAAAAGGGCAAGCGACATGGAGTAATAGAAGGTAGCAGTGAGTGCGTTCTCCGATCCTCAGGTTTGGCTGAACTCTGTGAACCGGAAAAATAAATCTGCACTATTTAACTGGATGATGAGCTCAAATATATCTCTTGGGCAAGTCAATGGACAATGGATATATGGTGCCTTCCCCCTCCAGGATGGGTTGGAGAAGCTTTTTCAAATGGCTCAGAGATTGTGATTGACAATATTCCCCAGATTATATAGGAAGAGAAGACTTCTTGATACTCTACTACTTGGTCCACTGCAGAATGTGCATCGTATTTTCAAAAATTACTTCTGAGGGCTGTGTCATAAGTGCAGGAAGATACCATGACAAGGGCCTCCCTTGACAAACATTATCTACGATGGACTACTAGTTGTGGATCTCAATTCAAGTTTTCAGAGGGCCATCAGTCATTCATCAACAGTTAGTGTACATTTCTATTGAATATGTATCTCCTATCTCAGTCACAATGTGAGACAACCTGTGATAAGGGCCTCCAATGACAAATATTAGTTTTGTAGGATTTGTGCCTAAGGTTTGTAAAAATTAGCCCTATGGGCTGAGTGAAGGTTGATGCAGGAAGACCTCCATCCCAAGGGCCTCCAATCACAAATAGTAGTTAGGCTGGAGTAGGAATACTGTCCTGGTTTACCCACTGCACAAGGTGCATAGGGTTTGTAAAAATTAGCTATATGGGCCGAGTCATGGTTGACAAACGAAGAAAATGGGTTTTTATGGGAAGGGGTTGACGTTAACAGCAGTAGCATGAAGAATCAGTATTTTTGGTGAATTTGGTTGGCTTGTTGTCGTCTGGAGGGAATACAAACTGTGGAGATATCCAATCCTTGTTTCCTTGTTAAATTTAATCAGAGTAAGGCTGGGGTTACACATGAGCCCTTGGTCCGTTTTTGGCTTCATTTTTGTTAATTTTTTTTCTAAGTCCAAAAACTGACAGAAAACGGATTGGATGTAATAAACACCCTGTCCGTTTTTTTTCTGGACCTCAAAACATTGCTCTGTCCGTTTTTGAGCCAAAAACGCTGCTAGCAACGTTTTTGGCATCAGTTAAAAAACGCATGCGTTTTTTTAACATGGGGCCCTATGGGAAACGCATGCGTTAACGCATGGCATATATAGCCACTTGCATTAACGCATGCGTTAACGCACATGCGTTTTTAAGGAAAAATAATGAAAAAATGACTAAGTCCAAAAACGTTCAGGGGTGTAGGAGGCTCAAAAAGCACCCTATAAAAAACGGATTGGTGATGAAAATCACTTCCAAAAATGGACTTCTATGTGTAACCCCAGCCTTAGTCTGTCTGCATTTTTCGCTGAGAGGTGTGTGCTTATCAGTGATGATTGACCCAGCAGAACTAAGAACATGCTCTGACATCACACTAGCAGCCGGGTGGGCCAGCACCTCCAAGCGTAAAAGGAGAGGTAGGGCCAAGTGTTCAGCTTGGACACCAAATAATTAAAGGGAACTGAAGCGTCAGAAAGGACGCATGTATGGTCACTTAAGTACCCCTTGACCATGTTCTGCAACTTCTCTCCCCTTGGCATTGTTACATGCACTGATAGCCCTTGATGTTGTGCTGGTTTTTTGAAAATTGCTCAATTTCTGCACATCTTCTTCCCACTTCTGTTGGACCTGGTGTTCATGTCTCTCCCCATTACCCTTGTTGTTGAAAAAAGCCCGATACCTCTGTCACCAGCATTGTCTGAGGGAGAAGTTTTCAGCTACTGATCTACAATAACCCTCTTGAAGGATTCCATTGTACAACTTGTTGGTGACTCCAAAAGGAGAGAAGGAAATTTCTCTTTGTACCGTGGATCAAGATAGGTGGCCATCCAGTATCGGTTGTTGGATAAAATGTGTATCACGCGAGGGTCTTGCCACAGACAGTTACACATGAACTGTGCCATGTAGGCCAAGCTACTAAAAGGCAAATCTTCTGTGTCCCCAACAGTAGGAACAGTACTCATTCTCTCCTCACACCTCTTCAGCCTGGACAGACATGAAGCTTAGTTTGGGTGTCCCCTCTGTAGAATTAAGAGTCCCCTCGGTAGCACAGTAAAACAAGTCCCCTTCCTCCTCATCCTCCTCATCTTCCTCTGAATCACCCAATGTTGCCTCAGAATATTGGCTAGGCTGTGTAGTATCACCCATTGGGAAATCTGGTTGCTTATCAACATGCTGGTCACTCAAAGCTTCATTTTTGAGATTATGCAGTGATCTTTTCAAGAGACACAGCAGCGGGATAGCCTGATCACCGCTCACGACATTGGTGCAGTACTCAAAGTTCTTCAGAACCTAACAAATGTCTGTGATCCACACCCACTCGACAGTTGTTATGTGTGGTGGCTGACTCTCAATCTGATGGGCATGTTGAAGCTGGTATTTAGCTACTGCCTTCTGCTGCTCACTAAGCCTCACCCACATATGATAGGTAGAGTTCCACCGCTGGGCAGGTCGCAAATGAGTTGGTAACTTTGCAAATCCAAGTGCTTTTGCAGCGCTGTAAAAGCAGTAAAAGCTGTAGAGGAATGGCAGAAATGGTGCTAACAAGGTGCACCTTTTCAAGGAGGTACAGCAAGTCACGGTAAGTTTTCAGAAATTTATGAACAACTAGGTTCAACACGTGACCCATGCATGGCATGTGTACCAGCTTGCCGACCTTTAAAGCTGCCACCAGGTTGCGCCCATTATTGCAGACAACCAGATCGAGTTGGAGATGCAGTAGGTAGAGCCACTGATTGGTCTGTTGCTTTAAAGCTTGCCACAGCTCTGTAGCAGTGTGTGAATTCTGACCTAAACAGATCAGCTTCAGCAGAGCATGTTGCCATTTTGCCGATGTGCTTCTGCACAGTTCCTAGCTTGGCAGTGATGGGGAGGCTAATTATACAGAGGATGAGGAGCAGGAGGAGGCAAAGAGGAAGTGGAATATGAAGAGCCGGAAACCCTGACAGAAGTTGTGATGCTATTCTTGACATGGGTAGGATGTGTGATGTTCCACTTTGCGCCTTTGTCCCATCCTCCACTAGATTCATCCAGTGTGCCATGATAGAAATGTATCGTCCCTGTCCACAACAACTTGTCTAGGTGTCTGTTAGGTGGACCTTCCCGGTTACAGCATTTGTGAGAACACAGTTCAGATTGTTTAACACATTCTTGTGTAACACAGGGACGGCACACCGGGTAAAATAGTGGCGCTTGGGAACACTGTATCGTGGGGCAGCTGCATCCAAGATATCATGGAAAGACTGTGTTTCCACAAGCCTAAACGACAACATCTCTACAGCTAGCAATTTGGCAATGTGCGAGTTTAGTATTTGTGCCAGTGGGTGCGTGGCTGGGTATTTAAGCTTTCTTTCCAAGGTCTCAGGCACAGACAATTGGACACTTTGCTGGAACAAGGAAATGGATGTGGTTGTTGTTTGTTGAGTGTGAGCAAACCGCAGTTTGTGGGCAGGAGGTATGAGCATCAGCTTCCTGAGCTGCAGATTCTGAAGGACATAGTCCAGGCGACATGGCAGTGGTTTGACCTGCAGATGCAGATTTGGTACCCTGGTGTTCCTCCCACCTACTGGGGTGCTTGGCTGCCATGTATTTTCGCATACTGCTGGTGCTCAGGTTGCCTTTGCCCTGGCCTCTGCTCAGTTAGGTATGGCAGATGCTACAGACTACAAGGACTGAAGGACTTTCAGAAAAAAAAATTCCACACAATGGCTGAACACCCCCTTGTCCTGACTTGGGAACAGTTGACTCAGTTCTCACTATGGACAAACCACGACCCCTTGGTGCATATGTTGGTGCTACATATCCATGTTCCTCTGTGTTGCTTTCATGGCTATGCATGCCAATGGCCAGATCGGATCAGTGGACTCATCATTGACCACCTCACCTTCCATCTCCATAGCCGTATCTTCTATCCAAGACAGAATCTGCTCTCGCTCTTCTGGCTTCCACGCACGTTTATATTCCGGACCGGGAAATTTTTCCAGGAACCTAGTGGATGCATCAGGCTTTTTCTGACCTTACACAGACTCAGTGCCTTCTTGCGCACCATTGACAACACCATGTCCACATCCATGTCCCTTAACAACAGCCTTATTTGGCGTTTTGGGTTCTGTTGACAGATTTTCAGATGTAGATGGAACATCCCAACCTAGCTGTCACAGCCAAAATAGTGGTGAAAATGGCCTGGTGGTGCTTGATAGCAGGCAGTAGGAAATGCTTGGATTACTGCTTTGTGGAGGGCAATAACTAACTTTTTAATTGGAGTTTTGTGGATTCACCCCAAAAGCAGCAGGTAAAATGAGCATATTGAAGCCGGGCCAATCACGTGATTAGGCCCACAATGCACCAGGCCGATCACATGATTAGGCCCACAATGCACCTGGCCGGATATGAGTGTTTCAGCCTGGCGTTTTACATCACAAGGGAGGTGGGAACTTCAAAAATAAGGCGGCACAACACAAGGAGCGAGGACACCCAGCGGGGCATGGAGAATGCCGGCAAGGAGGGGCAAATGGAGCCCGGAGCCCGCCTTTCCAGTCTCCTAGATGGAGACTGTATGTAAGTTATAAGTAATTTTTCTAAATCATTACAGGGCCCCTTTAGGTCACACACGGATGGTTAGGGATGAGCTCACAAGGTGCAGGGACAAGTAGTAATAGGAGAGAGGGGTAGAGCGACCTGACAGGTTCCTTATAAGAGCTTGCAAGCGGAATTTGGCAGGGACAAATAATATTTGGGAAGGAGTAGTGTCAGGAGCCTGCTCTGGGGATCTACGGATCTCTCTTTCAGAAGATCCAAATTAACAGCCAAAATAACAATGCCCTTGGCTAAAATTGCATTTGGTTCAGAGTCCTTGGCCTGTGAGGGGCAGAAACTTCAAGAAAGGGCATCAGCCTTAATGTTTTTAGTACCCGGTCAGAAAGTGATCAAAAAATCAAACCTATAGAAGAACAAAGCCCACCTAGCCTGTCTAGGATTGAGTCTTTTCACTGATTCCAAGTAGGTTAGGTTCTTGTGGTCAGTAATTACTGTGATCTTATGTTTGGCACCTTTGAGGAAGTGGCGCCATCCCTCGAAGGCCCATTTGATTGCCAACAATTCCCGATTACTGACATCATAATTTTTCTCGGTAGATGAAAACATTCAGGAAAAGAAGGCACACAGACAAAGTTGAGTGAGAGATTCAGTACCTTGTGATAGCACTGCTCCCACTCCAACTTCAGAGGTATTTACCTCCACAATGGAGGTGCGGTCAAGATCAGGCTGAACCAATATTGGGTCATAGGTAAAACATTATTTTAATGTAGAAAATACATGAATTGCTTCAGGCTTCCAATTAAGCACGTCCGCCCCTTTTCTAGTCAAATCAGTGAGAGGTTTGGCTATCTTGGAAAAATCTTTAATAAATTTACAGTGATAGTTTTCAAAACCTAGAAAGTTCCTTAATGTGCTGAATTTTAGAGGGATCCATGTGAAAACCTTTAGCGACAATATATACCTTGGAAAATTTACCTCCTCAATAAAGATGACACATCTTTCTAGTTTGGCAAATAAAGAATTCTCTTTGAGTCTCTGGAGTACAATACAGACATGCTGGACTTGTGACATAGGATCAGAAGTATAAAACTGGATGTCGTCCAAATAAACTACCTCATACTGTATACACCACTATTTTCTCTGAAAATATATTCAACATAGGGATGGGCGAATCTACTCGCTAGGACTCGTTACTCGGCGAGTAGTAAGGGACTCGCAGGACTCGGTACTCTGCGAGTTTCCCAGTGATTACTCGCACGAGTCCAATGCAAATCAATATCAATCCTAGTTTTGTCAGAAACGCTGACAAAACTAGGATTGCCATTGTTTGCATTAGACTCGTGCGAGTAATCACTGGCTACTGTGCCAGTGATAGCAGGGAAACTCGCAGATAACTGCTGTTTTCTTTGCGAGCCGAGTCCAGCTGTCTTCTCTGTGCAGCTCCAGGGTCCTAGACCCCGCCTGCTCACAGACATTATGTAGCAGTGCTGAGATTGTTCTCAGTCTGCTCATTCCCTGTGTACAGACATGAATGTCTGTGCACAGAGATGATGTAGCAGTGCTGAGATTGTTCTCAGTCTGCTCATTCCCTGTGTACAGACATGAATGTCTGTGCACAGAGATGATGTAGCAGAGCTGAGATTGTTCTCAGTCTGCTCATTCCCTGTGTACAGACATGAATGTCTGTGCACAGAGATGATGTAGCAGTGCTGAGATTGTTCTAAGTCTGCTCAACAGTGGCTTAAGTGGTTAGCACTGTAGCCTTTGTAGCACTGGGGTCCTGAGGTCCTGGGTTCAATTCCCACCAAGGACACTAAGGACAACATCTGCAAGGAGTTTGTATGTTCTCCCCGTGTTTGCGTGGGTTTCCTCCGGGCACTCCGGTTTCCTCCCACATTGTAAAGACATACTGATAGGATGTTTAGATTGTGAGCTCCAAGAGAGACAGCATTACTGATGTATGTAAAGTGCTATGGAATCAATAGCGCTATATAAATGAATAAATATTATTATTATAAATATTATTCCCTGTGTACAGACATGAATGTCTGTGCACAGAGATGATGTAGCAGAGCTGAGATTGTTCTCAGTCTGCTCATTCCCTGTGTACAGACATGAATGTCTGTGCACAGAGATGATGTAGCAGTGCTGAGATTGTTCTCAGTCTGCTCATTCCCTGTGTACAGACATGAATGTCTGTGCACAGAGATGATGTAGCAGAGCTGAGATTGTTCTCAGTCTGCTCATTCCCTGTGTACAGACATGAATGTCTGTGCACAGAGATGATGTAGCAGAGCTGAGATTGTTCTCAGTCTGCTTATTCCCTGTGCATAGACATCTATATTTATGCAGAGAGGACATCGCGTTTTGGACTGCGTCGGACGGAAGAGGATTTTTTTAATTAAAGATGGAGTCCCTAATGGCTTTTTTTTTTATTTCTAATAAAAAATTTTCCTTGTGTTGTGTTTTTTTTAAAACAATTTAATAGAAATTCATGGCGGTCATGTCTAATATTGGCGTGACCGCCATAAATTTTGGGCTTAGGGCCAGCTGATAATACAAAGCTGGCCCTAACCTCTTTATTACCCAGCGTGCCACCGCTACCAGGGCCGCTGGAAGAGCGGGGTTCAGCGCCAGAGGATGGCGCTTCAATGAACGCGCCATCTTCTGGGGCGGCTGCGGGCTGCAATTTGCAGCGGGGGGTTCCCAGAAAGCTTGGGCATCCCTGCACTGCGGATTCCAGCCCCCAGCTGCTTAGCTGTACCTGGCTAGACATATAAATTGCGCGGAGCCCCACGCATTTTTTTTTATTATTTCATGAAATTCTGAGATTCTGACTCTGAGACTCTGACTCTGAAATTCATGAAATAATTAAAAAAAAATGCGTGGGGCTCCGCGCAATTTCTATGTCTAGCCAGGTACAGCTAAGCAGCTGGGGCTGGAATCCGCAGTGCAGGGATGCCCAAGCTTTCTGGGCACCCCCCGCTGCAAATTGCAGCCCGCAGCCGCCCCAGAAGATGGCGCGTTCATTGAAGCGCCATCCTCTGGCGCTGAACCCCGCTCTTCCAGCGGCCCTGGTAGTGGTGGCACGCTGGGTAATAGAGGTTAGGGCCAGCTTTGTATTATCAGCTGACCCTAAGCCCGAAATTTATGGCGGTCACGCCAATATTAGACATGACCGCCATGAATTTCTATTAAATTGTTTTAAAAAAAACACAACACAAGGAAAATTTTTTATTAGAAATAAAAAAAAAAGCCATTAGGGACTCCATCTTTAATTAAAAAAATCCTCTTCCGTCCGACGCAGTCCAAAACGCGATGTCCTCTCTGCTACATCCCCTGTGCATAAATATAGATGTCTATGCACAGGGAATAAGCAGACTGAGAACAATCTCAGCTCTGCTACATCATCTCTGTGCACAGACATTTATGTCTGTACACAGGGAATGAGCAGACTGAGAACAATCTCAGCTCTGCTACATCATCTCTGTGCACAGACATTCATGTCTGTACACAGGGAATGAGCAGACTGAGAACAATCTCAGCACTGCTACATCAGGCAGCAGGCGGGCTCTAGGACCCTGGAGCTGGCAGCCTGTACAGAGGAGACAGGATCTTATCTGTGCGAGTCAGCGATTACTTACAAAGTAAACGAGCAATGCAAATAAATGACAAAACTAAGATTGCTTCAGGCTGAAGCTTCCGAGACACATCTGCGATTTGTAAATCTCACACTACTCGCTATTACTCGCTTCCCCATTCATTAACATTGGACTCGCTAGACTCGCAACGAGTAGCGAGTCCTGTGCTCGGACTCGCTAGAGTCAAGCGATTCCGAGTAATTTAGGATTCGCCCATCACTAATTCAACACAATTTTGAAAAACTGCAGGTGCATTACTGAGCCCGAACGGCATAAGTAAATACTCGAAGTGGCCCAGGGACATGTTAAACGCGGTCTTCCACTTATTTCCTTTTCTTATACGGATAAGGTTATACACTAGTCTAAAGATGAGCGAGTACTAAAATGCTCGGGTGCTCGATGCTCTGGCCGAGCATCCCAAGATACTCGTGTACTGGGCCAGAGCACCGAGCCCAATGTAAGTCAATTAGTGACAGGCTCCGCCCACAGACTTCCCGTTATAAAACGAGTGTTTCTGGGAAAGGGAAGGAGGGTGGGCCTTTTCAAATCGCCGCAGCATACAACACCTTGCTGTGCCCCAGAGGGATCCTAGCAATCAATCTACTCTCTGTGAGGTGCCAGCTCACTGTGTGCACTGAAGGGAGCAGTGTATTTGTGTCAGATCGATAATTATTAGCGAGGAGTCCAAGCATCTTGGCGGTACTCGGTGCTCGCCGAGCATCCCGAGTACCGGGATACTCGTGCGAGTAACGAGTAGCGTGGAGCATACTCACTCATCCCTATACACTACCCTAAAATCAAGTTTGGTGAACCAATGAGCTCCCAAAAGCTGATCATAGAGATCAATGACAAGTGGAAGCGGATACTGTTTTTTCACAGTGATAGCGTTTAACTCGCATTAACCAATGCAAAGTCAGAGACCACTATCTTTCTTTTCCAAAAAAAGAACCCAGTGCCTACTAGTGAGGTGGATGGTCTAATAAACCCTTTTCACAGACTGTCTGATATATAATCTTTCATGGCCTGACCTTCTGGACCAGAGAGATTATATATTCTACCCTTGGGGAGATAAGAATCAGGTATCAAGTAAATGAGGCAGTCACAGTCTTTGTGTGGGGATAATTTCTCTGATTTCAATATAGAAAATACGTCCTCAAAATCTCTGAATGCAAAAGGTACACGGGAGGCGTGACCTTAAATTGGTTCACTGATAGCGACATACATTTATCCTGACACTCTAGGCTCCAGTGCACTATATCACCCAAATGCCAGTCTATGACTGAATTAGGTTTACTTAAATGGATCCTGACCCCGAAAAATGAGCCCCCAGCCCCTTAATACCTTTCCCTGCAGCATGCTAACACCTCTGGAGCCATCCCTTTGTGTGGCCAAAGCGATATTGTGATGTTAATAAAAGTGCTTTTTATACCTTATTTCCAGTGGCTTCTCAGCATTTGAGAAGCTGCAAAAGGCGTGCCTGGCTGCTGCTCCCCACCGCCTGCTTGTTAATATGCATGCCCCGATGGGACGTGCTAAACAGCAGAGAGCCTTTGCGCCTCATAAAAGGGGCGGTAAAGCCGGTATGACGCAATTGTGTCATACCGGGTTTACCCCCCTTTTATGACGCGCACAGGCTCTCGGATCTGTAGCACGCCATCGGGCGTGCATAATTAACAAGCGGGGGAGCAGCAGCCAGGCACACCTTTTGCGGCTTCTCAAATGCTAATGGAAGGGTATTAAGGGGCTGGGGGCTCATTTTTCAGGGTCAGGATCCCTTTAACCATGGCA
Organism: Allobates femoralis; assembly: GCA_033576535.1. Taxonomy (NCBI): domain Eukaryota; kingdom Metazoa; phylum Chordata; class Amphibia; order Anura; family Aromobatidae; genus Allobates; species Allobates femoralis. The sequence continues at coordinate 400,373,222 of JARQOC010000004.1, read as the reverse complement.
TGTCCAGGATTACTACAGATGATAGATTATCAGTAACAAAAAATGACACATTTTCAACATGTAATGATGACATCAGCATTGACATTTCCTTAGTGACAAACTGCACTCCACCCTGGAAGAGAAGTGTGTCATTAACCGCAGTGGTTTTTTATGGGGTAACTAAACCTTAGTATTGGTACTCCAAGATTTTTTGCCACCTGTACATCTATAAGATTTCGTCTGAGCCACTATCTACATAAGCCTACAACCACACAGATTTCTTAAGGTAAGATAAGCAAATAGGTAATAAAACTTTGTCTGCATCAACGGGAAATACCTGGGCACCTGGGCGGGCATGGCTACATCCACCTAGGTGCTGGCATCCTAGAGGTGAAGATTTCTGACATCCAGAGTTCTCACAGAGGAAACCGGATTGTGGCTTGTGCTACATGTTTTAGTAGATGATGGGAGTGATCCAGCCACAGGACTGAGCAATGGAGCAGGAAAACAGGTGCTGGAGAGGGTAATCAACAACAGAATTAGCTCAGAGAAAAAAAAATCAAGGAAAAAAGTCTTGTATTACATCCATAAAAGGTTGGGATTCCACAAAAATAGGAAGAAAAGTAATGGAGAAAAAATATGTAAGGTAAGGGTTATATATATATATATACAGTCATATGAAAACGTTTGGGCGCCCCTCTTAATCTTACTCATTTTTATTTGTTTAAAATTGGGTTTTTGCAACAGCTATTTCAGTGTGATATATGTAATAAGTGATGGACACAGTAATATTTCAGGATTTAAATGAGGTTTATTGCACTAACCAAAAATGTGAAATATGCATTATTTCAAAATTTGACAGGTGCAAAAGTATGGGCACCCTTCTGATTTTCATGATTTGAATACTCCTAACTACTTTTTACTGACTTACTGAAGCACTAAATTGGTTTGGTAACCTCATTGAGCTTTGTACTTCATAGCCCGGTGTATCCAATCATGAGAAAAGCTATTTCAGGTGTCCACTTGCAGGTTGGTCTCCTATTTGCATCTTCTCTGAGGAGTGACATCATGGGCTTCTCAAAACAGCTCTCAAATGATCTTAAAAAAAAGATTGTTCAACATAGTTGTTCAGGGGAAGGATACAAAAAGTTGTCTCAGAGATTTAACCTGTCAGTTTCCACTGTGAGGAACATAGTAAGGAAATGGAAGACCACAAGGACAGTTCTTGTAAAGGCCAGAAGTGGCAGGCCAACAAAAATATCAGAAAGGCAGAGAAGAAGAATGGTGAGAACAGTCAAGAACAATCCACAGACCACCTCCAAAGACCTGCAGCATCATCTTGCTGCAGATGGTGTCACTGTGCATCGGTCAACAATACAGCGCACACTGCACAAGGAGAAGCTGTATGTGAGAGTGATGTGAAAGAAGCCGTTTCTGCATGCACGCCATAAACAGAGTCACCTGAGGTATGCAAAAGCATATTTGGACAAGCCAGTTTCATTTTGGAAGAAGGTCCTGTGGACTGATGAAACAAAGATTGAGTATTTTGGTCATACAACAAGGCGTTATGCATGGTGCCACAAAACACACAGCATTCCAAGAAAAACACTTCCTACCCACTGTCAAATTTGGGGAGGGTCCATCATGCTTTGGGGCTGTGTGGCCAATGACGGCACCGGGAATCATGTTAAACTTGAGGTTCGCATGGATTCCACTCAGTATCAGCAGATTCTTGAGAATAATGTTCAAGAATCAGTGTCAAAGTTGAAGTTACGCCGGGGATGGGTCTTTCAGCAAGACAATGATCCAAAACACCGCTCCAAATTTACTCAGGCATTCATGCAAAAGAACAATTACAATGTTCTGGAATGGCCATCCCAGTCCCCTGACCCGAATATTATTGAACGCTGTGGGATGTTTTCCAGCGGCTGTCAATGCTCGGCGACCGTCAAACTTAACTGAATGAATTGTTTTGTAAAGAGGAATGGTCAAAAATCCCTTCATCCAGGATCCAGGAACTCATTAACAAAGCTACTAGAGGCTGTTATTTTTGCAAAAGGTGGATTACTAAATATTAATGTCACTTTTCTGTTGAGGTGCCCATACTTTTGCACCTGTCAAATTTTGAAATAATGCATATTTCACATTTTCGGTTAGTGCAATAAACCTCATTTCAATCCTGAAATATTACTGTGTCCATCAGTTATTACATATATCACACTGAAATAGCTGTTGCAAAAACCCAATTTTAAACAAAAAAAATATGAATAAGATTAAGAGGGGTGCCCAAACAATTTTCATATGACTGTATATATGAGGAGATAGTGCCGGACATTTATTCTACGTGTATACATTGATACACATCATGAATCCCAAAAAAATGGGATTAGATTGCATTAGCTCAACATGGCTATCTCGCTACAAGGGCAACTTTGGGCTTTGTAATATGGCAGGTTAAGGACCGTTTGCTACCAGTTAACAAAAAAAGTAGATACCAAAGGCCTGATTCATAAACACCATCATTAATTCTGCAGGTTTAGTGAGGGGGTATTGTAGAGTGTGTGAGAGTTAAACACTGGAGTAACATTTGTGGCACAAGGATTGCAGACGGCCATCTAACGGGCAGGGGTTGACACACCCCGTCATGCCCTCATTCTGTGTTGTAATACTTTTACAACTGCTTCTCAAATATGTTGTTCAGTACAAACTATTCCTTTAGTAGTATAAAGATACAATCATATTTGGTGGCAATAGGTTCATCATCTCAATGGACAGCCACAGATCAATCAGCACTATTAGGAATTTCACAATGTCATTATGACTTATAGGAACACGTATACTGTTAAATTTCAGTGATATATCTTTTAAAAATACAGTTATCTTCTGTTTTATATTTCATTATCTTAGAGGTAACATACAGTGTTGGCCAAAAGTATTGACACCCCTGAGATCTGTCAGATAATACTCAGTTTCTCCCTGAAAATTATTGCAATCACAAATTCTTTGGTATTATTATCTTCATTTAATTTGTCTTCAATGAAAAAAACACAAAAAGAATTGTCCTAAAGCCAAATTGGATATAATTCCACACCAAACATAAAAGGGTGGACAAAAGTATTGGCACTGTTAGAAAAATCATGTGATGCTCTCAAATTTGTGTAATTAACAGCACCTGTAACTTACCTGTGGCACCTAACATGTGTTTGCAATAACTAAATCACACTTGCAGCCAGTTGATCATGGATTAAAGTTGACTCAACCTCTATCCTGTGTCCTTGTGTGTACCACATTGAGCATGGAGAAAAGAAAGAAGACCAAAGAACTGTCTGAGGACTTGAGAAACCGAATTGTGAGGAAGCATGAGCAATCTCAAGGCTACAAGTCCATCACCAAAGACCTGAATGTTCCTGTGTTTACCGTGCACAGTGTCATGAAGACATTTAAAGCCCATGGCACTGTGGCTAACCTCCCTAGATGTGGACGGAAAAGAAAAATTGACAAGAGACTTCAACGCAAGATTGTGCGGATGGTGAATAAAGAACCTTGACTAACATCCAAACAAGTTCAAGCTGCCCTGCAGTCCGAGGGTACAGCAGTGTCAACCCGTACTATCCGTCGGCGTCTGAATGAAAAGGGACTGCATGGTAGGAGACCCAAGAAGACCCCATTTCTTACCCCGAGACATAAAAAAGCCAGGCTGAGTTTGCCAAAACTTACCTGAGAAAGCCTAAAACGTTTTGGAAGAATGTTCTCTCTTTTTGGGCAAAAGCATCAACTTAGAGTTTACAGGAGAAAAAAAGAGGCATTCAAAGAAAAGAACACTGGTCCCTACAGTCAAACATGGCGGAGGTTCCCTGATGTTTTGGGGTTGCTTTACTGCCTCTGGCACTGGACTGCTTGACCGTGTGCATGGCATTATGAAGTCTGAAGACTACCAACAAATTTTGCAGCATAATGTAGGGCCCAGTTGAGAAAGCTGGGTCTCCCTCAAAGGTCATGGGTCTTCCAGCAGGACAATGACCCAAAATAACTTCAAAAAGCACTAGAAAATGGTTTGAGAGAAAGCACTGGAGACTTCTGAAGTGGCCAGCAATGAGTCCAGACCTGAATCCCATAGGACACCTGTGAAGAGATCTAAAAATGGCAGTTTGGAGAAGGCACCCTTCAAATATCAGGGACCTGGAGCAGTTTGCCAAAGAAGAATGGTCTAAAATTGCAGCAGAGCATTGTAAGAAACTCATTGATGGTTACCGAAGCGGTTGATCGCAGATTTTTGGCTAAAGGTTGTGCAACCAAGTATTAGGCTGAGGGTGCCAATACTTTTGTCCGGCCCATTTTGGAGTTTTGTGTGAAATGATAAATGTTTTGCTTTTTGCTTCATTCTCTTTTGTGTTTTTTCATTGAAGACAAATTAAATGAAGATAATAATACCAAAGAATTTGTGACTGCAATCATTTTCAGGAAGAAACTGAGTATTATCTGACAGAACTGCAGGGGTGTCAATACTTTTGGCCAACACTGTACATTTAATGCAAACTGTCTAAAATATCTTTATATGTGATTGATGTTACAGCTTTGAATTGGTAAAATATGTTTCATAATAAGAGATTAGACTGCAACATAGCTCATATTTATTTCCCATTAATGAATTTTAGACCACCATCATTCACTTTTTATTGAGCAGACAGACAGCACTTAATCTTCCCTACATCACTGTCATACATGACAAATAAATTGCTCTGTAGAACTTACTAAAGCATTTTAGGATTTACTACTCAATTTAATTTGTGCGTATCTGATCAAGTCTATTTCGTAATGCTGAAAAAACATTAGATGTGAGTGATTAGGTTTAACCCACTGACTATTACTAGGAAATACAGATTTGGGCAAATTGAATTTCAAGATGCCTGATTAGACATGAGCAATGAGTGATTTGATTTCTGAGGATGAACATAAAGGTATCGTTACACGCAGAGATATCGCTGGGAAATCACTAAAGATCTCAGGAACGCGCAAACAAGTTCTCAAATCTGCGATCAGCGATCCAAAGATTTATCGCACCCATATCTCGGTTTTACATACAACGACGTCCTAACGATGTCTTTTGAGCGATGCCAAACCCGTGACGTATCAGCGATATCTCTCAGGATATCTCTGCGTGTAACGGTACCCTAAAAAAGAAAAAAGAGAAAAATCTCCAGTGCTTTCTCTCAAACCATTTTCTAGTGCTTTTTGAAGTGTGTTTTGGGTCATTGTCCTGCTGGAAGACCCATGATCTCTGAGGGAGACCCAGCTTTCTCACATCGGGCCCTACATTATGCTGCAAAATTTGTTGGTAGTCTTCAGACTTCATAATGCCATGCACACGGTCAAGCAGTCCAGTGCCAGAGGCAGCAAAGCAACCCCAAAACATCAGGGAACCTCCACCATGTTTGACTGTAGGGACCGTGTTCTTTTCTTTGAATGCCTCTTTTTTTCTCCTGTAAACTCCATGTTGATGCCTTTGCCCAAAAAGCTCTATTTTTGTCTCATCTGACCAGAGAACATTCTTCCAAAACATTTTAGGCTTTCTCAGGTAAGTTTTGGCAAACTCCAGCCTGGCTTTTTTATGTCTCGGGGTAAGAAGTGGGGTCTTCCTGGGTATCCTACCATACAGTCCCTTTTCATTCAGACGCTGACGGATAGTACGGGCTGACACTGTTGTACCCTTGGACTGCAGGGCAGCTTGAACTTGTTTGGATATTAGTCGAGGTTCTTTATCCACCATCCGCACAATCTTGTGTTGACATCTCTCGTCAATTTTTCTTTTCTTTTTCGTCCACATCTAGAGAGGTTAGCCACAGTGCCATGGGCTTTAAACTTCTTGATGACACTGCGCACGGTAGACACAGGAACATTCAGGTCTTTAGAGATGGACTTGTAGCCTTGAGATTGCTCATACTTCCTCACAATTTGGTTTCTCAAGTCCTCAGACAGTTCTTTGGTCTTCTTTCTTTTCTCCATGCTCAATGTGGTACACACAAGGACACAGGACAGAGGTTGAGTCAACTTTAATCCATGTCAACTGGCTGCAAGTGTGATTTAGTTATTACCAACACCTGTTAGGTGCCACAGGTTAGTTACAGGTGCTGTTAATTACACAAATTGGAGAAGCATCACATGATTTTTCTAACAGTGCCAGTTTGGTGTGGAATTATATCCAATTTGGCTTTAGGACAATTCTTTTTGTGTTTTTTCATTGAAGACAAATTAAATGAAGATAATAATACCAAAGAATTTGTGATTGCAATCATTTTCAGGAAGAAACTGAGTATTATCTGACAGAATTGCAGGGTTGTCAATACTTTTGGTCACAACTGTATAGCAAGAGCACCTTAATGACAGCCTTTATTTCAAACTTCACATTTCAATTGCAAACAAGGAGCATATTTCAATACCCTGTGTTCTAATCAAAGAAAAATCCTGAAACCTAGGCTCGAGTGTCACAGGCAGAGAAGCCTTTATATATATATATATATATATATATATATATGTATATATATACTGTATATATAATTCTCTAATCTCAAGAATCCAGAAATGTAAAACAAATGTTTACCTCAGAAAGTGTGTATGTTATTAAAGAAATTCCATTTTTTGCACACTTCTGCTGCAGTAGTTCATTATTAGACCTGTACACACAGCCTGAATATAGAGATCTGTTGTGGGTGCTTCCTTTTGGAAAGTGAAACTGATAAGATTTTCTTGTCCTGTTCTTTTTTTTAGGAAAGTACTGTGGACACAATTTTTTTTTTAAAAAGTCTTTTATACAATAGACACATTTACATTTTTTTGACCGCTGTTTTAATATTATTATTTATCACCTATACACACCCATGACCAATTTTCAATTCCAGGCATGAATCCAGGTCTACCTGCTTTTGCAATGTACCATTATTGGTTATGCTGCATTTTTGCTCATGTTAACTTGAAAAAAATAACTACCGTATATGTAAAAAAATGTTTTACTTTTGCACACCTGTTTGAATATTCCGATTTGGCAAATATAAACCCCACAGCTATACAGCGGGCCGTTGCTAGATTTTTAGCATGTGATGCTCTCCCTTCGCAATTGTTGTTATGTGTTCAATTTTGGACAGGAGGGATTCATTTGCTTTAAGTAAACACTTGAATACAAATGATAATGGTAAGCAGATGTTTAGTTATGCAGGTCTGCATTGGCTATATTGTTTAAATTGACAAAACGGACACATATACATGCACACATACGTTTTTGGTCAGGCTGGTGTTGCATTAATCTTTTTATCCATCACATGAATACTGCCTTGTATTTACTCTTGATTCCATAGTTTTCCTTAGGCTAGGGGTCACACATGGCAGCCGTTTTTGACTTGGATCCATTTTTGGGATTATTTTTGCCATTTTTTGTCTTAGGGCCCTTTCACATCAGCGTTTTTTTCAAATCGCGGCAGATGCGGTGAAAAAACCGCATCTGCCGCGATTACCGCATACCGGCTGCACTTGCGGCACGGTTGTGGTTTTTGCCATGCAAAGTATAGGCGGACTTGCGGCAGGTGCGGCAAGTGCGGTTTTGCACTTGCGGCAGGTGCGGCCGCGAAAAAAAACGCGGTCAGCCGCGGTTTTTTTCGCGGCCGCACCTGCCGCAAGTGCAAAACCGCACTTGCCGCACCTGCCGCAAGTCCGCCTATACTTTGCATGGCAAAAACCACAACCGTGCCGCAAGTGCAGCCGGTATTCGGTAATCGTGGCAGATGCGGTTTTTTCACCACATCTGCCGCGATACTTGGCATGAGTTTTTTAGTGCCTTAAAAAAAGCATGCATTTCTGCATGCTTTTTTCCATTTCTGCATGCGTTTTCTAAGGTGTCTGATGGCACCCTGCATTTTTGCATGCGCTTTTTTAACATGGGCCCCTATGGAAAATGCATGCGTCTTTGTATGGTACTAAATGGTACTAATGTACCATGCGTTTTTGCATGCGTTTTTGCTATTAAGACATGCGTTTTTGCTATTAGGGCATGCGTTTTTTAACATAGGGGCCTATGGGTGTGTTTTTACATGCTTTTTTAAAAACACAGGTCTCCAAAAAAGCATGAAGAAGACCCAAGTGTGACCCTAGCCTAAGTCCAAAAATGCATATGCGTTAATGGATGGTGTACTTAAGTGTTACTGCGTTTTTCAAAAACACATGCGTTTTTGTTCAGCATGCCAAAAAATGCTGCTAGCAGCATTTTTGGGTGCAGTAAAAAAATGCATGCGTTTTCTTAACTTGGGGCCCTATGGGAAACGCATGCGTTAATGCAGGTTCATCCCAGCTCCCATCTCTAACTACCTCTCTTGGCCTATCACAGCTCTCAACCTCTAAGACACACGAAAACGGTAACACCCTTGACCTTGTCTTTACCCGGCTCTGCTCATCCTCCCCCTTGGATAACTCAACTCTACTCTCTGACCACAACATTCTTTCCTTCTCACTCACTAACCCTCGGCCAACACAGCCCAATCCTACCTATCACACATCCAGAAATCTACAGGCCATTAACCCTCAAGCTCTCACAGACTCCCTCATCTCATCTCTGTCCCCAATCTCTTCAATCTCCTCTCCAGATCAGGCAGTAACTCACTACAATGACTCTCTCAGAAGCTCCCTGGACCAAGTAGCGCCCCTCACCCGCAGAACCTCCAAACAGAGAACAAAACAGCCCTGGCTCACACCACAAACTCGATTCCTCCAGCGATGCTCCAGGAGTGCTGAACGTCTATGGAGGAAAACTCGCTCACCAGGAGACTTTATCCACTATAAATTCATGCAGAAAACCTACAACTCTGCCCTTCACCTTGCCAAACAGACCTACTTCACCACCCTGGTCTCCTCACTATCCAACAATCCAAAAAAACTCTTTGACACCTTTCACTCTCTCCTCAGTCCGAAAGTGCAGGCCCCCATCACTGACCTCTGTGCTGATGACCTGGCTTCCTACTTCATGGAGAAAATAGACAACATCCGCCAGGAAATCAGCTCTCAGCCTCCAAGCGCTGACACCCCCATTCTTCCCCACATCTCCTCCGGTTCACTCTCCACATTTGACCCAGTCACAGAAGAAGAAGTCTCCAGGCTCCTTTCTTCCTCTCGTCCCACCACATGCTCTACTGACCCCATTCCCTCACACCTGCTCCAGTCCCTCTCTCCAGTCGTCACCACTCATCTAACCAAAATCTTCAATCTCTCCCTCTCTTCTGGCATTTTCCCCTCCTCCTTCAAACATTCGATCATTACTCCATTATTAAAGAAAACCACTCTCGACCCAACCTGCACAAATAACTACAGACCAGTCTCCAATCTCCCCTTCATCTCTAAACTCCTGGAGCGCCTGGTCTATTCCCGCCTCACCCGTTACCTCTCCGCTCACTCTCTTCTAGATCCATTACAGTCTGGTTTCCGCCCCCTTCACTACACAGAAACTGCCCTCATCAAAGTGACCAATGACCTTCTGACAGCAAAAAGTAATGGTGACCACTCTCTGCTTATCTTGATCTCTCTGCAGCTTTTGACACTGTCGACCATCAGCTCCTACTCTTTATGCTGCACTCCATTGGCATAAAGGACACTGCTCTCTCCTGGCTCTCCTCCTATCTTTCTGACCGCTCTTTCAGTGTATCTTTTGCTGGCTCCACTTCTTCCCCTCACTATTGGAGTCCCTCAGGGCTCAGTCCTTGGACCTCTCCTCTTCTCTCTCTACACGGCCCCGATTGGACAGACCATCAGCAGATTTGGCTTTCAGTACCATCTTTATGCTGATGACACACAACTATACACTTCAGCCCCTGACCTTACCCCTGCGGTAGTAAAGAACACCAATGACTGTCTAGCTGCAGTATCCAATATCATGTCCACTCTCTATTTGAAACTAAACCTTTCCAAAACTGAACTTCTTCTGCTCCCCCCATCCACTAACCTCCCTAAATCGGACATCTCTCTCTCAGTATGCGGCACTACGATAACGCCTAGGCAGCAGGCTCGCTGTCTGGGAGTTATGTTTGACACCGATCTCTCCTTCTCCTCCCACACGCAATCTCTCGTCCGCTCCTGTCGCTTACACCTGAAGAATATCTCTAGAGTCCGCCCCTTTCTCACCCTGGAAACAACAAAAACCCTCACCGTGGCCCTAATCCATTCCCGCCTTGACTATTGCAACTCTCTATTAAGCGGCCTCCACCTCACCAGACTTTCTCCTCTCCAGTCCATCCTTAATGCAGCAGCCAGGATCACCCATCTGGCCAATCGTTACTCAGATGCCTCCGCTCTGTGCCAGTCATTGCACTGGCTGCCCGTATATTACAGGATCAAATTCAAATTGCTTGTTCTCACCCACAAAGCTCTTCACAGTGCAGCCCCCCCCTACCTCTCCTCCCTCATCTCTGTCTATCACCCCACCCGCTCTCTACGTTCCTCAAATGACCTTCGACTAACATCTGCACTAATCCGATCCTCCCACTCCCGGCTCCAAGACTTTTCCAGAGCTGCACCAAACCTCTGGAATGCTTTACCCAAAGAAATCAGGACTATCCACAACTTGCATGGCTTCAGACGATCCCTAAAAACGCATCTTTTTAAGGCGGCCTATCATACTCCCTAATAAGTCCTTTGTACTGTAGATAGTGAATGGGCTATCCCTCTGGACATTACTCTTCTACAAACTCCACCAAACCATAAAGGTCTACACAGATTGTATAATGACCATCCATGTAAGCTTAGCCCTATGCCCCATTTCCTCAAGATGCCTGGACCACCAGTGCAATAAGCCCCGGCACCTTGCGCAACCCCTTTCCCGTTGTAGATTGTAAGCTCTTTTGAGCAGGGTCACCTTAATTTATTGCTTTATTTATTGTATTTTTTTTCACATTGATTTTATACCTATTGTTTTGTATCCAATTATTTGTACTTTATTTGTTCTCTATTGTAATTACTTACTGTATTTTCTGTACTCTAACCCTACATTGTAAAGCGCTGCGGAATATGTTGGCGCTATATAAATAAAGTATTATTATTATTATATAGGCACATATGCATTTTTGTTGAAAAAAATGACTAAGGCTAGGGTCACATTTAAAACATGAATTGCATTCACCGCATCCAGATCCGGATGTGGTGAACGCAATGCCGGGCACACACATTTTTTTACAAAAATGTGTGCAGAATACCGCACTGCAGTAACCGGATGGCTCAGGATGTATAATCCTGAGCCATCCGGCAACTGCATAGTTTGCAGATCCCGGCTACTGCCGGGATAAGCAAACTGTAGTATGTATAGTAAAGAGTTAAATTTACTAACTAAAGGAATGGTTGAGGTCTGTAGGGGGGGCTTAGACCCCCCTACAGACCGGCCGCCCACTCCGGTGGTCTTCTTCTACAATTTCCCCCATGGCACGGGCTCCTCCGAGCTCCGTGCATGTCAACCAAAGTCCCCCTCCCCCCGTATCACTATAGAGGGGTGCATACACCCCTCTTGTACAGTTATTCTTGTATTATGTGGCAAGAATGAAGTATTAATAAAGTCTACATGTAAGTTCATAATTACGTGCTCTCGTAGGCAGAGTCCAGGGAATTCCATGGGCGGGGCTGTGTGTAGCAGCCTCCGCCCGCTCATTCATTATGGCCGCCCCCTCTGGGCTTCAACCAGTGTTGTGAGGGCGGCCGCTTCATAAAAGCACACTGGAGTGTATGACCCTGGCCATAGCTGAGTAGGCATTGGAAGAAATTTCAGTGAAGTATAGCTTATACTTGGTGGTAAGGACACTTACAGTGGTTGTAACACTACCAGGCTAAATCTCACTGTGGTAATTGGGGGGGGGGAGAGAAAGCAAGTAGCTCATGCCATTTTACAAAGAGGGGCAACTATCAGCCGAATCTGGTGTGATGATGATGATTTTGTGCTGAACAAGACCTGGAAAATAGACAGGAATACCTAGAAGGAGATGTCATCAGAGTAGCAGAGTGTTTGCCCCAGCTCACAAAGTGCTAGCAGGCAAGGATATGTGACAACTAGAGAATGGTGGTGCCGATTTTGCAGGTACGTTCTGCCCACTACCCCCAGCTGCCTAGTTTTAACTGCCTGTAAGCCACAAATATAGGGAAGTCATTTTTTAAAAAAATTAGTTCATGAAATAATTTTAAAAATTTACGTGAGGCTTTGCAGTATTTTTGGTTTCCAGCCAGGTACAACTCCAGCCCGCAGCCTCCCCAAGAAATAGCTCATTCATAAACCCCATTTTCTGGCATTGTACCTGACTCCTCCAGTTGCCCTGGTGCCGGTGGCAAACCGGGTAATAAAGGAGTTAATGCCAGCTGGCACTAAGCCTGAGATTCATGATGTCAGGCCAATTTTAGACCCGGCCATTAGGAATCTCTAGTAAATAGTAAATAATACACAACATAGAGAAAAATCTATTTATTATAACAAAAAACACAAACATATATTTAAACTCCATCTTTATTACTCTCACATACCTGTCACGTGTTGATTGCCTTGCAATCCATCAATGTTGCATTAATATTGCTGTATGCTACAGCTGCAATTAGAGGAGTCAGTGATAGCTTTTGGGTGGAGGTAGAGGGCTGTGTCTTACTATTCAGATCTCCACTCCCTCAGCCTTTAAATAGCTTTACATCCCTCCACTAGGAGTCACAGTTAGAGCTCATTTCTACCTGGACTCCATGGCGTGCTGAGCTGTGTTATTGCTGCCATTGACTTCCATCGAAGCTGTTGGGTTTCCAGGTCCGTGGGTGGAGAGTAGGGGCCCTTAGTCTAGGGTTGATCAGGAGTGAAGGGCTATTGTGGCGATCCAAACCTCCTCACTTTCTGAGGTACCTTCAGGAACAGGGCTTGTAAGGGACTCCAAGTCCAGGGCCAGACTAGCTCCCCTGAATGCCCTTGCCCATCTTACCATCTTACCTCCTGATTTCCAATCCGATATACCACCCCGTGACATTAACTATGACCCATATTGCTTTTCTCTGAGCCATCATGTCTCAGGATTCCTCTGCTGATGCCTTTGCACAACTGGTGCAGACCATCTCTGCTGAGGTTACTGGTCTGTGAATTATGGTGGTGCAACAGTTGCAGCAAGTTGTGGGGCATCTGGCCTCAGCTCACTGCCATGCCATGCTGGAACCCAAGATATCTCTCCCTAAATAATTTTCTGGAGGAAGGGATAAGTTCTTGGTGTTTAGAGAGGCCTGTAATCTGTATTTCAGGCTTTGACCCTGTTCATCTGGGAGTGAGGAACAGCGCGTGGGGATTATAATCCCCTTCTTAAGGGGGATCACCAGACCTGGGCCTTCTCCCTCCCGACGATTCCCCATCCTTGTGGTTGGTGGACGGGTTTTTTTCTGCTCTGGCTTAGGTGTATGGTGAACCTGTTAGGGTGACTCCTGCTGAGTCGAATCTCTGTAAACTCAAGCAGGGGACACAGGCAGTGGAGGAGTACTGGTCAGAGTTTCGAAGATGGGCGGCTGACACCCAGTGGAACAACCCTGCCCTCAGGAGTCAATTTTGCCTGGATCTGTCAGCTCGACTACAAGACACCCTGGATCAGTACGCCACACCTGAGTCATTGGAGGATGCTATGTCCCTAGCCATCAAGGTGGACAGACATCTGAAGCAAAGACCGAGCAAAGACCAAGACCACCTTTGTCCCCTGTGGCTATCCCTGTTGTGAAGGCTCAACGCAATGAACCTATGCAGTAGGGGGTGGTGGGCACTCCTGCTAAACCTGCTGTGACTACGGCTCATGAAGTGTGCGGAGCTTGTTTCTATTGTGGACAAGCTGAGGATTTTATTAAGGTTTGTCCACAGCGCTCTGGGATGACTACTCAGTCTCAGACGCCGTGCACCTCAGGTCATTCGGAAGGAGACGACCAGAGAGTCTATATTTCCTTTCTCGCTAAGTATCCATTCATATTGTCTGCCAAGGTGCTGGTTGATGGTAAAACCGAGACTGTGCCAGTACTGATTGATAGCGGAGCAGGAGTCAATCTTATGGATTCTCGCCTGTAGCGACTTAGCAAGACCCATTCCCATCTCCGCCATTGACTCCACTCCTCTCAGCCAGAAGGTGATTTTTCAAGTTGTGCATAGTGTGAACCTGCGCATAGTAACATTTCACCAAGTGTTCCTTTCTTGTCACATTCTGGATAATCTCCTTACTCCCATAGTTTTGTGCCATCCTTGGCTGAAGAAGCATAACTTCTGGCGGGCCAGAGGCGATTGACTGGCGGGCCAGAGAGGTAGTTCATTGGGTTAATTTCTGTGAGGGGCATTGCCTAGGTACTACAATCTCTGCCCTATTGATTATGCCTACGTCAGCTGAGGTGGTTAGGACCTTACTGGAGAATGTGGGTACAGCTCAACCTATACCTCATGCTTATTCCAGGTCTAGACATTGCCCTAGGAAGAGGGAAGGGGGGATGTGTTGGATATTTTTGTCTCTCACCCAAAGTCCTTGAGAGCGTTGATACCGTAGACAACTCTTACTGAAGTAGAGACTGAAGTTTATTTTCAGAAGCTCAATAGAACAAAGTTAGAAGACAAGCATAAAGCAATCAGACACATGCAGGTGTCCAGACAATGTTTTTGGTCTGGCCTCATACCATAGTGTGGAGCTTTTTATACATGATTTGAACAAAGGAAGGAAGATATTTCAGGAAAGGCACTTTCATTGCAGAAACAAAGAATATAGTGATTACATCATGACATTATTGATGAGCGTTGCAGTAAAACTCATTATAGTCTTATATACCTCTATGTTGCTTATAATCGATTCAGGGATGGTGTCATTGTTGCCATCTGTGATCTGTACTCACATAACGTCTCAAACACTGACAACTTTATTATAAACTTAGTTTCTTTATCAGTTCAATATTCCTGCTATTCATGACTATGTATCACCTCCTATCAAATGACTTAATCCACTTTTCCTATTTCATTTAACTTTCTAGACCTTTTTAGACTTTCTCTTATAAATTACCGTATGTCTTGGCTCTGGGGGAGAACATGAGCTAATTGCATTTATTTAGCTGCAAAGTTAGTTTGCTCAAGTCTGCTTAAAATGGCTGTTTAGATACAATCATGGCTGCTTCAGCAGATCCTGTATGACTAGTCTCTTACAACTCCCCCCTTGTACTCTATCTAGAGTACAACTTACAGTGCTGAAATATGCAAAGGGGAATTGCCATAAACAGGATTATCAAGAGATTTTATCGTTTCATACACCTAGGAGCCATTTTTTTTCTAGAGATAGAAGTACTTGGTTCAATGCTAGCATTAGTGGATCTTCTAATTCTGTAATGATACCTCATGAGGGGGTATGCTGGTGTACTTGGGATGGGAGACTATGCATTTCCTCAAAAATGGTTCAGGTCTTTTGTGAAAATCTGTGTTTACCTGTTTAAGGCACACACAGAGAAAACAACCTAACAATACCACCTAGAATGAAAACCTAAAGCACAGTACATGTGATAAAATGACAAACTGCACTTTAAAGTGGAAGGATTTTTCCTGTGAAAAATGTTTTAATCTCATCCCACCAGGATATATCTAATTCTCTGTATTGACGTATTATGTTTTGGATTTTTTTAACTTTGTTGTGGGCCACCGTAATAAGAGTCTGATTGAATATGCTTAAAATTTCAGATTCCTAACCATCTGGTACCTATTGAGCATGTATAGAAAATTCAAACATCCTTTAAAGAAAACAGAAAACTACAAAAGATATAATTAAACTATAAGTTCTTAAATAATAATGAGTCCCGTAACAGTCTTTCAAATTCTCTTTAGTCCATGTTTCCTGCTTTTCCTTCACTTTACCAGTGTGATTCTCTAGGTTTTCCCCCTCTGTCACACTATCAGAGTCCCTTAATATAGCGTGAAACATCATCTCCTACATACTCCGGCAGATTGATGGTTCCAATACCAGTAGATGACCTGCAAAAAATAAAAGTGCGGTATCAGTTCTTACCAATATTATTGATACTGATTGAAGAAAACTTTCTGAGCTCTATCCTATTGGTTGGTATGGGTACAGTTTGGATAGCTTTAACCCTATCCTGCATTGGCTTCTTTTCCTCTCCTGAGACTGACACACCCAAAAATGTAACCTCTGACGTCATTAACTGTACATTGTCTAGACTCTTCTTGAGTCCTGAATCACACAGAGCTTGACATACCTTTTCAAAAAATTTTGTACTCAGCTTAATCAACATTTTAAATTAACAAAATATTAACATGTTTTAGGGCTTTATATCTGTAACTAAGGGGTTTCAAAACCATCACCAAAACCTGATAGAAATATAATGCCAAGCAGAAAGATGACTCAGGTGTTGGAGGTACGGCGAAAAAGCCATTTGCAATGTCCAAACAAGAAAACATTTTACATTCACTCCTCAGCTGTGACTGGGACAAATGTAACAAAATGAGCAGCTGACGGCGTATATTTATTTACAAGCCTCAAGTCCACAACCATTCAAAAGATACCATCTTTCTTTTGAAAGGTAAAATAAGACTGTTGCACAGGGAGATGCCCCGTACAAAGACCCCTTGTTTCCAGTTCACTAACTGACACCCCTTATTAATGGATTGCATTTTCAGGGATGTGGTACTGACACTGGAAAGGTGGTAGCTTTTCACTAACATTTTTAACTTGACTATGTGTTCCACCCCAGGACCTGTGGGGTACCCGGTCCCGGGTGGTTGCAGTGGGGGATGTCACGGGTGGCTTGCCCAAACTCGTGGCCCTGGTGGTCACTGAAAAATGTGTAAAAATAAAATAAAAAGAGTTTGCAAAGTGTTCGTGATGCCACCTACGGTATCCGGGAATGATACCGGCGCTGCTTGCAGACCTCCGGGGGTGATGATGAGGCAGCTAGTTGGTAACACTCCCCGTAGGTGGAGCGGGATCCCTGGGGCAGTTGTAAAAATTTATGAACAGTCTTTACACAGGGAGGCAGCTTACCTCACAGCACAGTCACTTGTCTTCTTCACTGCAGCAAGGGTGCGGCTCATCAGGCGCAGGCAAATGAAGTACACAACACAGTGTTTAACTCTTAGCAGTTTACTTGCAGGTTTTCAGTGCAGGCATACAGGTGATACAGCTTTGCGGTTCTTGCTAGCCTGGGTGGTCACCAGGGAACTGGGATGACTCACTTAGGACCCTTGGTGATGTTCCTGCCTGGTCCTTTCATCTGTCCTTACTGCTCTCCCCCTCTGTTCCATAGCGCTCCTGTGCACAGAGCCCTCCGCCGGTCCCCACAGATCCTTCTGGAGTTCATTGCCCTCTGGGCCTCCTTCTGGAGTCTATCGCTCTCTGGGCCTCCTTCTGGAGTCTATTACCCTCTGGGCCTCCTTGACCCTTTGCGGGGGCCTTAGGGGATTTATGCCGGGGTTGGCTGTGACCTCTAAAGAAGTCCGTGCCCTCCAGTTCTGCGGCTCGGGGCTAAATGCCCGCACCGCCTTGGAGCAGGTCCTCCGGTATTGGACTGGATCCTTCCGGCCGGGAGACGTACCGGCACTGATTTGGGTGCACCTCAACACCCCAGGATCCCCTTCTGTTCCTGGGCCACCTCTCCTGAGGTGCCCTCCTCTGTCTCTCCTCACAGACATTCTCACTAACTTTCTTCCTGCTGTTTCACCAACCCTCCTCACTCCTCCCCCTTTGACTGGTTCTCCTAGCAAAGGATTTAACCTATAGTCCCCTGCTCTAGGGTGTGTGAATGGGTGTGTAAGAGCCCTTGGCAAGCATCCCAATTCCCTCAGTCACAGGGATACTACACACTCTGTTCTGGGTACAGTACTCCTCCGTGGTGTCCCGACCAGTGGGGCGCCACATTTGCATCAACCCACAATCAGTTTTCTTTAAATTCCGCAATTCTGGAAACATTTTTAACAATTAATCATTCAAAGCATTGTCTGTAACATTTCCCTCACTGGTGTCATCACTGTCTGTGCTAAAACTGGCAATGGTTAACAATTGGTCATCTGTCCCGCCACAACACATTAATCAACAACAATGCTCATAGCTTTTTGGAACCTCAGTACCCAGAATAGTGGAACGTAACTGTGGGTTTACCCAGAAAATAAATCAAAGACCGCCTTTGCTTTGATTTCCCCTTTATCCTGAAACTTCAGGTACACTGGACAACTTTTTAAATTTTCACTTGGATACAGGAGCTCTTAAATCCTACCAAAGTGGTAGCTTCTGGCAGCCCAGGGGGTGACTGCAATTTGTGTCCTGTTACTGAAACTGAAGCTCCTGTATCTATGAGGAATGGGATGTCTTCCAACGGCATCAGTTAGTACATCATGCAGTGGAAAGCTCCAAAATCCACCATCCTCATCTGAACAATTTTTCTGTCCAACCACCCCCACCTCTGCCCAAAGATCTTCAGAAAAACCTCCTCATGATCCCTCAGCTAGTTAATCCACAGAGCACAAGGATGAGGGGAATCCCTCACGGAGGGGAAGTTAGCTCTTTTCTGAACAACATTGATGTCCCGGCATAGATGGCTAGGAATGACATGATGGAGCAATAGGCTCCTGAGAGACAGGGTTAACCATTTGAGGACCATTGTACTGCTGATACTGTCTGGGATCATTAATAGCTGGACATGGAGCTCTAACTCCTTGGGGTGCGGGAAAACCTCGAGGCATAGGGAGATTAAACTGTGCCCGTGGCTAAATCCTTGATACAAAATGAGGACACACACAGTTAATATGTCCCATCTGATCACAGACAAAAACACACAGGGGGACCCATGGGATTCCAGGGTGATCTGCCAATTGGGACCTGCCCGCTCTCGGCATTTGGCCATAACCCCCAGGAGACCCTGGTCTCCTGACATCAGCAGGTGCAACCCGAGAAGGGCAATAGGCAAAACATTGGTATAATCATCCTTAGCCTTGGATGGCATTTTTTCTAATATTGGTTAATAATGCATTAACTATGTCCTCAATAGATTTAGCATTTTGTAAAAATCATAACTTAATAATCCCTTCTAAAGACATTTTCTTTACAAGCTGGTGATATATTTGATTCCCTGATCCATTCTGTCTAAAAAAAAATCAAATACTACACAACAGACAGCAACCCATTTACTAACTTTAACTATAAGATCATTTATTTTCTGTATGGATTCTAACAGTCCTGGAGTGTGCTTTCTTCTTTCTAACCCCCGGTAGCCGCTGTATCACACACCCCTCCCTTTCTGCTACTACTACTCCTCTCATTGTCTCATTCAGCTGCTCTATTCTCTCCCATACACTCACTGCCCCTCCCTGGATGACCACATTAACATGCTGTCTTTGAGGCTGTCTATCAATAGCCTGATTCTGAAGCTATATCTATCTTAAACAAAGCCGCTGTTCAACTTCTACCTTTTGCTATTAATTTACTCTTGTCAAATTCTCTGCTTTCATCTGTAAACCACTGCATACAATTTAACTAAGTGGTTTCTGTATTAACTACTTCTAGCTGCAGGGTGTTAGGCTGGTTTCACACTACGGATTTTTTAAATACGATGCTGTCCGATAAAAAATCGGACAGCATCGGACCGATTTTGGGCCCCATGCAGCCTTATGGGCATCGGACCGAATCGGATGTGCAGTAAATGCCATCCGATTTGGTCCGATCCGATTCCGTCCGATTTTTTTATCGGTGCAAAAATCGGAGCTTGCTCCAATTTTTACACCGAAAATAAAATCGGACCAAATCGGATCGGACCAAATCGGATGCCATTTAGTGCACATCCGATTTGGTCCGATGAATTTATCATGGGGCCCTATGGAGCAGGGTCCGAGGAAACATCAGATGTCTCAGTACAGTAAAAATGCTCCAAACTGGAAGGCAGGGGTTAAAAAAAAAAAAAAAGTTTATGCTCACCTCTCCCCGAGCCCCCGCTGTCTCCCGCCGGCTCCTGCAGAGGTCTTCTACTTCTGTACAGGACCTGCCGTGATGTGAATGAATGCGGCGGCTCCGCACAGTAGAGGAGATACAGTACGTAATGTACATACTGTATGAGCCCCTGTCCTTGGTCCTGAAAGTTGTAACATTAGGTCTATGGCGGTGCACTGCCCATAGACCTAATGTTACAACTTTCAAGACCAATGACAGGGGCCCATACAGTACGTACATGTGGAGCCCACTGTGGTGGGGTACTTGGTACCGGACCGGGGTATCATGGGGGTTATCACAGTGGTCTTGGTCCGGACCGTGTCCCGAGCCCACAAGTAAAGGGGGGTATTTACAGGGGATAAAGTCGTGACGCCACCCGTGGTATGTGGTCAGGGTGACCACCGCTGCTGCAGAACCTCCGGGGATGATGGATGGCAGCCTGTGATGTAACGGCTCTCCACGGGCAGAGCCTGGTCCCCGGGGCAGTAGTGATGAAAACAGTTTTTGAGGTAGTTGTGAGGGAGAACAGGGTTCACAAGGATTACACAGACTCACGGTTTTGTAGTTTTCCAAGTCTTTACTGTAGATTACATTCAGCAGAGTACTGTCCACGGAGTCTGTACAGGGGCCAGGTTGCTTCCCACCCTGTCTGGGTCCTTGGCTTCCTACTCCTGCGCTGTGTGTGTGTGGCCCTGCTGCTGCTTTAGCTAGGCTGCTGGCCCTGTCTCCCCTCACGGGTACCAACTTGCTAGGCAACTTGAGTCTTATCTTTATGTTCCTGACCCCGCCGTGTTGCTTCACTGTGGTACAGTGAAGAAGTGGGATCTTCACTCATCCGGTGTTCACTGTGCTGTTTGTGTCAGGCACAGCATCGGATCCGATATCCGTTCTGTGCACTCCTCCGGGGTGAGTTTAGGGTAACTCCGTGTCCCGGGTGTGTTCCTCTGCTTCTCCTTTTCCTCAGACCCTGGTTCGGCCTGGAACTGGACAGTGGACCGTGGGGTGAGCCTAACACAGCTCTTTTACACCCAAGTCCATTCTTCCCTCAGTGCTGCCCTGCACTGAACTAACTGCCACTTCCTCTCCACACCAGAATATATAGGGAAGCAGCTTTAGCTCTCCCTTCTGGCCTGGAGGCACTAGTGTAGTGTTGTGGGTTTGTGTGGGTATTTAACGCTTTGTGGTGTTACTGCGGCAGCAGGGTTGAACAAAGCATACGGCTGCCGCAGACATTCACATGTGCCTTGCAGCAGCCGCATGGGCTCCCACAGGAGCCTATTATAGCAATCCCCGGTTTTCTAACCGCCGCGAAAACTGCAGCCTGCATGATCTTTACCACAGGCTGCAGATCCGCAAGCGGTAACCGGATTGCATGTAGTACAATCTGGTTACTATAATGGGCTCCTATGGGGAGCGGTTCCTGATCCGGTTTTGAGCTTTTTAACAGCTCAAAACCGGATCAGGATCTGAAAAGTTTACTGCATATGAGAGAAACCCGTTTATTGACCAATAAATTTCCCACTTTTAATTTGTCCACATCACTTGTGCATTAGTTCTTACTATAGAGCAATGGTTTTGTATGCTTAACTGTGATATTCGGTAATGGAAATTGAATTTATGAAAGAAGACTATGAGGCTGGCTTTCTATTTATCTTATCGTAAAAGTAGTATTGGAGAGTAGGGTATGTACTTAATGGGCAAAAAAGCAAGTATCTGCCAGAACACTGGTTAATCTGTGTGGAGAGGAAGAAATCCAGATTGTTCCTCCCTGCATATATTGCCTATGGGTATTAAGGTTTGACAAATTACGTGTCTAATGATTGGTTCTGTTGAATTATCAAATGTGTTTACTTAAAGAGCAATTCATTTTCCATAGATTACACTCATTCATTAGTAGGTGCAGATCCTGTAATATGAAGGCAGTGACATCCAAAGCAATTCTCAGGGGTGAGTAGAGAGGAGGAAAAATATTTCTAGGATTTCCTACCTTTTATTAGTGTCATTTACAGAACACCTGTCAGCACGATTTTACAATCTACAGTAAAAACATGACCATAATGATGGTGTTATATAGATTAAATAAATACCTTTAGTGAAGAAATCCTTGTATTTGTTGTTTTTTTAATCCACATTAACTTTATGTACCAATGTCCTTTTTTAGGGACACAATCTTTTGCTTCAAGCAACTAAGATTTTATAATTAGGTCCATTTTTTTGAGTTGTGTTTGTAAAATTAATATTCTCAAAACAGGAAATCATGTCATTGTAATTTTTAACTGAATATTCTTCCACCCAGAGAGCTTTCAAACACCTATTTTCGAGGCTGAAAATTGCTAATTTGGCAAGTAATGTGTTAATGGTTATCAGGTAATAAAGAAATAAGGTGCACAGGGACGTGACTTAGGGTAAGGTCTTCGGCTCTTGCCCCGGCCCCTCTGCCTGCCCCTGGTGTCTGAATGACAGGTCACTGCTCCCTGCTTGAAATATTGTGCAGATGCCTCCCTTGCTATAGGGGGAACATGTGCACAGATTGACTTGCTGGTGGTCTTCAAGAAAACGGCACCACTGGTGGTACATAAGCAGATTGAAATTTTAGCTTAATGATGTCCTTTAAAGCCATGTCACACGTGGCGACATCGCCGCCAATTACATAGGGGACGTAGGGGCGTGGCGTATCGGCGGCCACATCGCACCTGCGTCACCTAATGTAAAGGGGCGATGGCGACGCCTTTTAGTGGTCACCTGGTTTCAGAGCAGTGCTCCGAAACCAGGCGGCCGATCTGGGGCGATGTGTCCACATCGCCCCATGTAAACGGCCTCCGGCGAGCTGACAGGTGATGGGAGCCATAGGCCATATAGCCATAGTACTGCATCGCTGCTGGGGTTTTGAGACACCCCGGCGGCGATGCCACCTCTCAGCTCGCCGGCCCATCGCCGGAGATGTCTCCCCATGTAAACGGGGGGCGGCGACGCTGGTGGGGTGCCAAAAACATGCGCGCTCCCGCCTGTTGCCGCCGACATCTCCAGGGCCGTCGCCAGGTGTAACGGTATCCTTAGAGATGTAATTGAGCCAAGATCTCAATTTGGGCATGCTTTGCCACTGGCAAGAAAGTTCAGGAGGCAGGTCACTTACAAAGCCACGACCTGAGGTTCAGACACTAAAGGCAGGCAGAGAGGTCAGGGCTGGAGCCGAAGACCCATTGCACAATCTCGCCCCTGTGAGCCTAAATATTACTACTCAAAAACGTCAAATGTGGATTAAAAAACAGCGACAAAGCCAATTTCTTTGCTAACAATATCTATTTAATTTGTATGACAGCGCCATTATGGCCATGTCTTTACTTTAACATGTAAAATCATGCTGACATATTGTCTTCAACTTCATTCAGACAGAAGGGCAACAACTACAGTGCTGTGAAAAAGTATTTGCCCCTCAACCAATTTTTTCTATTTTTGGTCGTGTATTACAAGGCAAGATGTCCATCATCTCCTGCACTGACTGTGATAACATTTCCTACTTACTTAGATTCATTCTATAATATGGCTCTTTTGATAAATGCCCAATTTCATCACGTAATAAATAATAAGCACATATATAATCTTTAAATCATCTTTAATATTGTCATAGCTGTTTATAAAGGGAACCTGTCATATTGAAGAAGCTGCTAAATCTGTAGGCACTATGATATGGAAAATGAGAAGCTGAACATGTGAATCTATGGTTTTGTCTGAAAACATTCAATAATAATCTGTGTTTTGTATATTTAAATCTCTGCTTATTCTTGGCTGTTCAGTCAAGTGGGTGGTACTACTCACTGATTCACAGACTTCATATTATACGTGTTATAAAAAAATAACTGGCAGTCACTAATAGGACAGTCATTGATAGGACAGTCACAGATAATACAGTCAATGATCAGACAGTCACTTTATTTTTTTTAAACAATTTTTATTTTAAGTTTTCAACAATATTCAAAAGGTAACCACCACCTAGAAGTGAAGAACAAAAGAAACATAAAACTCACGATGAAAAATTACATTGGTACTTGTACATATCAAATACAAAATGACAAAAAAGCAGGCACATTAGCATCTCCGTCAAAAAGGAACTCCCATTCACCCCCCCACACGAAACCAGATGTATCAGACCCCTGTGTTTCTTATGGTGTGATAAGCAGACAGTGAGTACAGTGAGAAAAGGCACATAGGTTCATCTGAATCGATATACAGTCCCCAGCGTTCACCCCACGCCCCAATGCAGATTAGTGAACAACTAGCAAAATAACCACGGCTCCCAAATACATCAAACCCTCTTTTAGGCTGAGTTTGAGTGCGCCATTCATATTGGCAATGTAAGTTCATTTTCTCTATTACCTCCTTGATGGAACACATAACCAACCCTCTCCATTTAGATGCAAGTGCAAGCCTGGCTGCAATCAAGTTGTAAGACACCGTCCTTCTGAGGTCTGGTGGGATTCCACCCACACCAATATGTAAAACTCCTAGCATGGGTTCCAGGATTATCTGCAGCCTGGTCGCTTCCCGTATAACATCAGCAAAAGCGTCCCAGAAGTCATTTACCACAGGACACGACCACCACATATGGCTAAGTGTTCCCCGGCCACCACATCTTCTCCAACAATCTGAGGCTTGATTGGTCTCATAATGAGCTAATTGTACCGGACAAAGATGCCATTGTAAATGTACTTTTTTGAGCTGTTCCAGGTGATTAATACAGGATGACACTCTGCACCTCTCCTAAACCTTCCTTCCAAGCCTCCGATTCCAAAGCAATGTCCAGTTCCTCCTCGCACCGGGACATATGCGGTAATTTATCATCTACTTTCGGGTTATTCAATGCACTGTAAAGAATCGAGATCCCTTTAGGACCGGACTCACGTCTCAAAATAAATCCTGTGGCTTTATGATCCAGAGGGGTGATAAAAAGGGGGATTCTGATGAAGCCTGAATTAGGTGTCTAAGTTGTAAATACTGATAGAAAAGGCATCTAACCCCTTAAACATAGTTAGTCAAATGGAATAAATAGAGATCCATCCATCACATCATGTAGAGTTTTAACTCCAGCCGTGGACCAGTTTTGCAAATTAACATAGGGAATATGCAGTTCTAGAACCTTTAAAGAAATTTCCGTCAACGGGATTTTTAACAGACTCTGGGCAAATTTCCTCCAATATACAGTGCCTACAAGTAGTATTCAACCCCCTGCAGATTTAGGTGGTTTGATAAGATGCAAATAAGTTAGAGCCTTCAAACTGCAAATGAGAGTAGGATTTATTAACAGAAGCATAAATCTTACAAACCAAAACGTTATGTTGCTCAGTTTAATTTTTTAATAAATTTTAAACATAAAAGTGTGGGTCAATTATTATTCAACCCCTAGGTTTAATATTTTGTGGAATAACCCTTGTTTGCAATTACAGCTAATAATCGTCTTTTATAAGACCTGATCAGGCCGGCACAGGTCTCTGGAGTTATCTTGGCCCACTCCTCCATGCAGATCTTCTCCAAGTTATCTAGGTTCTTTGGGTGTCTCATGTGGACTTTAATCTTGAGCTCCTTCCACAAGTTTTCAATTGGGTTAAGGTCAGGAGACTGACTAGGCCACTCCATCACCTTGATTTTTTCCCTCTTGAACCAGGCCTTGGTTTTCTTGGCTGTGTGCTTTGGGTCATTGTCTTGTTGGAAGATGAAATTATGACCAATCTTAAGATCCTTGATGGAGGAGCGGAGGTTCTTGGCCAAAATCTCCAGGTAGGCCGTGCTATCCATCTTCCCATGGATGCGGACCAGATGGCCAGGCCCCTTGGCTGAGAAACAGCCCCACAGCAT
Organism: Allobates femoralis; assembly: GCA_033576535.1. NCBI lineage: Eukaryota > Metazoa > Chordata > Amphibia > Anura > Aromobatidae > Allobates > Allobates femoralis. Next base: position 400,347,429 of record JARQOC010000004.1, on the reverse strand, counting down.
GATGCTGCCACCATCATGCTTGACTGTAGGGATGGTATTCTTGGGGTCGTATGCAGTGCCATCCAGTCTCCAAACGTCACGTGTGTGGTTGGCACCAAAGATCTTGATCTTGGTCTCATCAGACCATAGAACCTTGAACCAGTCTGTCTCAGAGTCCTCCAAGTGATCATGAGCAAACTGTAGACGAGCCTTGACATGACGCTTTGAAAGTAAAGGTACCTTACGGGCTCGTCTGGAACGGAGACCATTGCGGTGGAGTATGTTACTTATGGTATTGACTGAAACCAATGTCCCCACTGCCATGGGATCTTCCGGGAGCTCCTTCCTTGTTGTCCTTGGGTTAGCCTTGACTCTTCGGACAAGCCTGGCCTCGGCACGGGAGGAAACTTTCAAAGGCTGTCCAGGCCGTGAAAGGCTAACAGTAGTTCCATAAGCCTTCCACTTCCGGATGATGCTCCCAACAGTGGAGACAGGTAGGCACAACTCCTTGGAAAGAGTTTTGTACCCCTTGCCAGCCTTGTGACCCTCCACGATCTTGTCTCTGATGGCCTTGGAATGCTCCTTTGTCTTTCCCATGTTGACATGTATGAGTGCTGTTCACAAGTTTGGGGAGGGTCTTAAATAGTCAGAAAAGGCTAGCAAAAGAGATAATTAATCCACACATGTGAAGCTCATTGTTCTTTGTGCCTGAACTACTTCTTAATACTTTAGGGGGACCAAACAGAATGCTGGTGGTTTGAGGGGTTGAATAATAATTGACCCACACTTTTATGTTTAAAATTTATTAAAATTCAACTGAGCAACATAACTTTTTGGTTTGTAAGATTTATGCTTCTGTTAATAAATCCTACTCTCGTTTGCAGTTTGAAGGCTCTAACTTATTTGCATCTTATCAAGCCACCTAAATCTGCAGGGGGTTGAATACTACTTGTAGGCACTGTACTAAGGTGGTTAACATGATAGGTAGACATGGAGCATACGTGCTATTGTGTATAGTCTCTGTTTCTAACGTGAGTCGGGTTGGGCTCCGTTTGGAGTAAAACGATTCAATCATCAGAGAGTCACTTATAGAACAGTCTCTTATAATACAGTCACTGATAGGATCTCCTACTTGACTGAAAAGCTCAGAATCAGCATAGATTTAAATACATAACTCAGATTATATTCAATCTTTTCTTACAAAACTTTCAGTCTACTCAGCCCCTCCTGCTTTATATCATGGTGCCTACAGATTAGATGGCATAGGTTCATGGTGAGTATGTTTTACTGGCACAATAAATCTGCCTAATTATACAAAGCCAAAGTACTCGATTGTGAATTACTTTATGAATGCATAACTAAATGTACTGTTAAATAGAAGCTTTCATTAGGTTTTGTTTTAATTTAAAGGGGTTATCCTGGATTAAGCCCCCCAAAATAATGCACCTTAACGCCAACAGATAAGTAGCTACCACCTACCATCCTGTTGTGTCCGCCACCGTTCACCGCCATTCACTCTCAACACAGAGCAGTCTTAGACCAATCCTGTCAGCGATTTTACCACTTCAGCTGACATCACGTTTAAAGAGGGGCAGCTTCTCCCCTCTGGCGTTATAGCTGACATCATGCTGATTGGACAGCCTCCAAACAGGTAGCGTGGAGTGGGCTGTCAATCAGCATGAGGTTAGCTGTCCTGCCCCTTCCACAGAGCACAGTAGAAAAATAGCTGCCATTCTGTTTACCCTGCTATGCTGTCCCTGGCAGAAGCGGTATTTGCTTGATCTGTGTTGGGGGTGAACGGCGCTGAGCAAAACAAACAGGTAGATGGCAGCTACCTGCCTGTTAGTGCGTAGTCACATTTTTTATATAAAAATCCCAGATAACCCCTTTAAATTAAGTACCTCCTTCCAATTGCTGATGCTCTACTGATTATGGAACAGTTTTTCTTCTGTACCCCTCTATTACAAAATTATACCCCTTCACCACTAGTAATAAGGCTGAAAATATTCCCTTCAACCAACTGGGCCTATACCACAGAACTATTTGAGCATTTTTTTATTCTCCTTTAAAACCAGACAATCAAAACATTGTTGTGTCCACTGAGAAGTTCTGTATTAAAGGCCAAGTTGGTTGAGGAGAAAGTTTCAACCTAATCACCAGGAGGCATAACTTTGAAAAGGAGGGGCCCAGAAGAGAAAAACAGTCTCAGAATTAGTGAAGCAGTATCAATTAGAAGAGATACTCAGTTTAAATACATAAAAAATACAGTAAGTTCCTTGTAAGCAGTCCAGGAAAGCTGGGTGGCAACTTCTTAGGCAGCAAAAATGAGATTATCCTTCTTAGGCTGGTTTTACATCACGATTTAGTGCCTGTCCGTGGGATCCGAGTTTGAAGGATCCCACGGACAGACACAAATCCACACGGATCCCTGCAATCGGATGGCAAATAGCCATACAAACCAATTCTATGCAGGATCCTTATGGATCCTGCAGTCCCCTGTCTCTCCCTGCTCCTGCCTCCTCCATCTTCTTCCCTCTGCTATTCTATTCTGTCCCTCCCACTATTCTATTCTGTCCCCCCGCTCCTCTATCCTGATCTAATCCCTATCCTGTCCCCTGTTCTCTTCCCTGTGTGTTGAAAAAAAACAAACTCCTCCCGGAGGATACATCACCTTGTCACCGGCTCGCAGGATGTGACACCATCGGGGCAGAAGGACCTGTGATGATGTCAGAGAGCCGATCACATGACACGTCAGCTGACCGGCTCTCTGACATCACCACAGGCCCTTCTGCCCCGATGGTGTCGCATCCTGTGAGCTGGTGATAGGGTGAGGTATCCTCCGGGAGGAGTTTTTTTTTTTTTTAATACACAGGGAAGAGAACAGGGGATAGGATAGGGATTGGATCAGGATAGAGGAGCGGGGGGACAGAATAGAGTAGCAGGAGGGACAGAATAGAGGAGATGGGGGAAGGAAGATGCAGGGAGAGACAGGGAGAGGCAGGGAACACGGAGCCGACATGCGATCTAAGGTGAACTTGGATCCGATGTCCATAGGCTCACATTTTGTGGGCACTTGGATCAACACTTATCCGATGCTGTCCAATTTGAGTCACGGACATAAAATCGTAGCAGGTTGCGATTTTGTGCCCGTGATTAAATCAGACAGCATCGGATGGTGCCAAAATTGAATGCCAACAGTGACACATCCAAGCCGATCTGATTCCCATAGGGGGACATCGGATCCGATTTCGGATCCGAGTGTATTTGTTTTGAAATGGATACAATCGGATGACCGAAAATCGTAATGTGAAAGCAGCCTTAAAGAGAACCAGTTAGCATGAATTAGTGATGTAAAGATCTGTAATGGTGATATAATGCTGATTAAATTGTTATCTTTGGTGAAGAAATACCTTTTGTTGTTCCTCTTTAATCACAATTTGAAATTTTCTGCTAATTAGATTTCAGTGCACAGGGGCCGGACTGTAAACTGGGTCTTCTCCTCCCTGTCTATGATTCCCCAGCCTCTCCACCTGCATTCAGTCTGTTGAATGACAGGTCAGTGCTGAGATTTCAAACACAGCTAGCAAAGACTGGAGGCACGCAGACGGGCTTAGAATCACAGACAGGGAGTAGAAAACCTAGAGACCAGCCCCTGTACACCAAAATCTAATTAGCAGAAAAATTCAAATGCTGTTTAAAGAAGAACAACAACAAAGGTGATTTATTCATCAAAGGTATCAATGTAAAACAGTATTACAGCACCATTACAGCAATGTATTTACACTATATTATAAAATCGTGCTGATAGTTTCTTTTTCACCTCCACTTTCCACCACCTTGACAGAAATAAAGTGGATAAAGTTAGAAACACTTTTTTTGTTAAAGGACAAAAAAAATACAGTATATTCTGATATTTTCACTTACAGTATATTAGAAAGGAGCAGCATATTTCTCTTTGCGCCCATTAAATAAAATAAGATTCGGTCTTGGATTCTATTGCAAGCTATATATTACACTGTTTGTTTTTCTAAGGAATAAATTAAATAATTTTAATGTAAACATCCATTTATTTTTTACAGCTCCAGGAAAAGTTGTGAATCTTACTGTCGAAGCACTTAATTCATCAGCCGTGAATCTTACGTGGTTTTTACCTCGACAGCCCCATGGGAAAATTACTAACTTCAAGATAAGTGTTAAACATGCAAGGACTGGAACAATAGTAAAGGATACCACTGTGAAAGTAGAAGACATTATGAATGGAGCATTGCCAGAGTGTACTGTAAGTTCTTCCTAGGTAGAACAAATAATATTCTGAATCGCTAACTTAGCCCAGGAGTGGGCAATTAGTATGCATCAGGATGCAGCAAGCGATGATATTGGAACGCGAGTGGGCTTGGTGTGGCTTGTGGGCCTCTGTTTTCGTCATTTCAACTTTCTTAAAATGTACTTTGCCTAGGTCTTACTTGGCCCCTTCCCAACATGGCAAATTTTCATACTTTTGTTTTTTCCACCCCTTCTTCCAAGGACCATAACTTTTTAAAATATTTTCTGTCCACATAGCCGTATGATGCCTTGAGTTGTACTTTAAAGTGACATCATTCATTTTACTACTTAGTGTACTGGAAAATGGTGCAGTGAAATAGCGGTCGCCATTTTTGAAAACACATATGGTACCTTTACACGCCGCCACAACAGGATGGATACCAACGGCAACTTCACGTGCACGAGCACGGCCAAACGGTTACAAACGGTAATCGCATCTCCTTTACACGCCGCCACAAGGTGCGCTACGCTACGCTACATCTACAGCTAGCTACATCGCCGGGTGTCGCAAGTAGCCGTCTGTAGCTCAGCGTACCTCATTTACACACCGCAATAACAAGCTAATATGGGCGGACCTGGGGCAGGAGGGACAGCACATAGGCGTGCCACAATTGTGGATTACGAGACGTCCGTACGCTGATAGGACAAAGCAATAATACCATGATTGGCCAGCCAGCGCAGGAGGCTGATTAATACATGACGCTCGAGCAATTGCGTAGTGTGACTGGTCAGCTTCTTAAATATGCCGCCCTGTGCAGCGACAACCAATCGCAACGAAGGAGCTTCCTCCAATGATCGCTGAAGGGGCGTGGTATCCCGGAGCCTGGGTCACGCCTTAGCTACATTCCAGCTACATCGCCGGGTGTCCCGAGTTCCCTTCTGTTCCTTCTTTACACGCCGATACAGCTCGCTACAATCGGCGATGTTGCCATATGTTTATGGGCAGTGCACGGATACAGAGGTATCTGTAGCCGGCTGTGTCGTCCGTCTTCAGACGCCGCTACTACGGGCGATATTGGCGCGACAAGCTACATTTGTAGCCTGTAGCGGGTTGTATGCATCCTGTTGTGGCGGCGTGTAAAGGTACCAATACAGTCTCGTAAAAGTCTCTTTCAAGATGCACAAGACCCAGTTTAAATGCGTCGTTTCCGTCCCTGTTCGGGACGCCAGAAGTTGACTCGCCCACTCTCGCCGTGGAGTACTCGGAACGGGCTAAGAGTTCTGCCGGGGGAGTCACAGGGTTTGAGACCGGCTTCCATGACCCTGGGGAAGTCAGTGCTCTAGCGGGGGATATTGGGTTAATGAATGTAGGATGGGATTAAACATTATAGGGGAAATGTTCTTGATGCCACCCACGGTTTTGGTCAGTATGGACTGATGCTGCAGGTCAGACCTCCGGGGTTGTTGGCATGGCAGCCTTATGTCATTGCTCCCCATAGGGGGAGCGGGAACCCTGTGGCAGATGTGTGTAATTGCGATGGCTTTGTCAGGCAGGATTCCTGCTGGGCGTCTTTACCTTGTCTGCTGTGGCAGTCAGTGGCTCTGCAGGCTGGGAATAACACAGTCTCACAAAGTGTTTGAATTTTGCACCCGGTTTACTCACTTCACTTGCAATTAGCCACCGGGCGCTTCTCTCTACCAAGTCCAGTCTGATCTGTCTCCCAGTGCTACCTCTTTGCCTCTCCTGTCATCACCTCCAAACGCAGTGCCCCGATCTAGAAGCCACGGGTCCTGTCAGGCGACTGGTACCTGTCTCCTGAGCCTAGTTCGGCTGCCTTCTCAGCGGGTGCGTCGGGTTGCAGCCACCACTCCTGGAGATTGCATGGCATTCAGTGTAGTGGTTCGGGCTTGCAGCGTCCGTGCCACGCTCAGGGCTGGTTCCTTGGCTCTTGACCAACCCCTCTGTCCACCTATTCTAGTCTAGTATCTGGGTGCCCAGGCTGTTCTCACTCCACCTGTGCCCCTGGGGTTCTCTCTGTTATCCTGCACACTTGGCTTTCACCTCTGTCACTCTCTGGTCTTCTCACTCACTACTCACTACCAACTCACAACTCACTCACTAACTCCCCACTGTCTGTTCTTTCCTTGTTTCTTCTTGAATTATCCCCCCCGGGTTTGCCCATGGTCCCCTATGTCCTAGGGTGTGTGGGTGTGTTTGGTGGGGCCTGAGTACACTATCCATTTTTCCTTTTGGACTGAAATACCTCACCCTGTTATTGAGTGCAGTACCCCTCTGTGAGGACAAAACCAGAGGGGCGCCACTCATGCACTCAGCCACGCAGCACGCACTCATTCAGCCATGCAGCACACATGCACTCATCCACGCACGCACTCAGCCATCCAGCATACATGCACTCAGCTTCACAGCATGCATGCAACCACACACACACAGCACGCACACAGCCATGCACACACAGCATGCACGCGCACACAACCTGCATGCACGCAACCACACACACAGGATGCACTAAGCAATGCAATATGCACACAGCTTGCACACATGCATGTACACAGGCTGCACATCACACACAGCCTGACCAACACACAGCCACGCACAGCCTGCAGAATACACACAGCCTGCACAACACACACTACCTGCACAACACACAGCCACACACACACAGCCTGCACAGCACACACAACCTGCACAGCACACACAACCGTACACTGCCTGCACAACACACACTCCCTACACAACACACACAGCCTACACATCCTGCATAACACACATCCTCCACAACACACAGCCACGCACACAGCCTGCACAGCACACTGCCACACAGCCTGCACAACAAACACAGCCACTCATACAGTCTGCACAGCACTCACAGCCAGCACAACACACACTGCCTGCACACATGGCCTGCACAGCACTCATTGCCACACAGCCTGCACAACACACACAGTCTGCACATCATACAGAGCCACACACACAGCCTACATAGCACACACTGCTTGCACAGCACATACTGCCACACATACTGCTTGCACAGCACACACTGCCACACAGCCTGCACAAGACACGCTGCCGCACAGCATGCACAACACACTGTACCTTTTCTCCTTTGTGCTCCATGCTCCGTCCCTGAAGGTTTTCAGTCAGGCCCATGATACAGTGAATCATGCGGTGCCTGTGTGAGGAGCAGAGCGGGCTGGCAGACTGTGAGCCACTGCTCTTTGGCAGAGAGCAGGCGTGCTGCTGCATGTCTCCTCCAGGCTCCAGCCAGCACCAGCGGTCTTTTTGGTATGTCATCATGTGCGGAAGGAATAAGGAGGTGGGGACAGCGGCAATTTTGAAATTGGCGATTATAATGTGGGGCTATTTTCACTGAGACCCCCAGAACCTTGGGCCCCAGGTGGCGGACCAGATTGACCTTATTATAATCCACCACTGCTTTCAGTGAACACTAAAAAAAATGAACAAAAAGCTTAAAAAACTATGAAACTATGTATTTTCATCATACAGCTGACAAAAAAGTTTAATATAATGCGATCAAAAGTCATATATAAATAAAAATGTTCCGATTAAATGTATCTTGTCTTTCACAAATCAAGTTGCCATACAGATCGCTCAGTTAAAAAATAAGAAAGCTATAGCTCTCAGAATACAGCAATGCAAAAACTATTTTTTTTCTATAAAATAGTTTTTATAGTGTAAACACAGCAAAACATCTAAATGTGGTATCGACGTAATCGTATTAAGCTGAAAAATAAATCTGTCTTATCAGGTTTACGACAAAGTGAATGTCATTAAAAACTTTTAAAAAAAAATCATGAATTGCTGTTTCTTTTTGATTCTGCTTCACAAAAAGCAGAAGAGAAAGTGAGCAAAAAAATATAATGTGGCCCAAAATTGTATCATTAACAACTCCAACTCCCTCCACAAAAAACAAGCCCTAACATGACTGTAGGCAGAAAAATATAAAATAACTACAGCCTTCAAATTTCAGAGATGGAAAAAAACATTTACTTTGTAAAAAATTACTTTTAGTAGCCAAATCTAAAAACCTATATAAATCTGGTATCGTTGTAATCATATTAACCTGAGGAATAAAGCCACTGTATCACTTATACTGCAATGTGAATGGCATAAAAAATAAACCAAGCCAATTCTTCAAATACAGTACTTTTGCCTTGTTAATTCTGCCTCCCAAAGATCGTACTATGTGGCTCATATTTATCTAACATTCTACGTTGAGTGCTTAAACTGGGGATTACACATAAGCTCCTGGATTCAGACAAAATATCTAGCAGAAAATTTACTGTAATGAGGCTGAGCGAACCACTTTGAACTCCCATCTGGCCTGTGATTCGGTGGTGCTCATTTTTTTTCGCATCTTTTTAGACATGAACAAATGTGTGGTCATCAACAGTTTTTTTTCACCTTTGAAAAGAAGGACACTACTGAGCAGAGACCAAACGGAGTCCATAGTATATCTGCTGGTTCATTATAGTGAATGGATCCACTTACAAAACTACAAGTTTCCACTCACATCCGCCATCTGTTAATGGAAATATAATGGGCTTCCAGGTTAATGGTAGCACAAAGGCTCTGGAAAAACTCTATGGTTACCCCCATCAATAAAGAAATCCAGCAAAATCTGCGCTCCAAAATCCAAATCCCCCCCCCTCTTTTCTGATCCCCACAATATGTCTAAACAACAGTTACTTTCCATGTATTTGGTATTTCTTCAAATATCATTGTTCAAACACAATATAAACCGAAACCAATATTTCAACCTCATGATCACTTGGTACTTGTTTTGCACTATTTTGCATGCGGGCTGCGGGCGTGAGTGTGCACGGGTGGAAGGTGTGTGATTGAGCACTGGAGGCACTATATCAGGTAGATTCTGACCAGACATCACTGCAGAGGATGCTGAGGCTATTATGATATATCAGTGAAACGCCGCATCAGGGTCCTCCTTGTTGTCTTATGTTGTCTTATGTTGTCTTGACACATCAGGGTCCTCCTTGTTGTCTTATTTGATCACTTGTCTAGGACACAGGGCAAATTGGTATTATAGATATGTGTATTTGAGCCATATTGACCACTGCTGTTACTCATTATTGTTAAGCTTGGAGGTCTGTCGTGTACTTCCGCCAACAAACCATTTATTGGGGCTTGAGCTCCATAAAGAATTTAGCAATACTAACACATGCACTTTATGTATGGTGGTTAGGTACTGGATAGTCTTTCCTTAGCTAGGTCAGGGGTATGAACCCTTTACTATGTACTTTGTACTGTGGACCGATATATTTGTATTTGCAGCATTTGTTATATCTCAGATGTGTAATACCTAGTGTGCCATTGCAATTCATATGATAATTTTGTGATCACATTTCTATGTGAATGTTCTTTCACTATCTGTTATTTTAACAATATTGTCCTCTAATAAAACATATATTTTGCATTATACTCTAGTTTCTCTATGAATTAATTAGCTGGTTTGAGTATGTAAATGCATATAAGAACCCTCTCATGTAAATCATTATGTGGGGGGTGTCCTTGTATTTCCGTAAGCCAATTTGGGCTTTGTCTCTAACAAATATTTAGACCTAGCATTATGAAACACTCCAGTACACTAGCAAAAAAGTAGAACCCTCTTAGGAGTTATTGTTTCTATAAAAGTTACACCTTTATCTCTGACGTACACAGACTCCTCTTTACTTCCGGTGGAGGGGACACATGAAATTACAAATGCAGGCGGACCCTTTTCTGAAATTTACGGGTGTGTATGGTATATATAGCAGCTATTGCTCATCTTGAAAAAGCGTTTATGTCAAACGTACGTTGGGGTCACCACATATCAGAACACTGAGGCACAGGACTGGCTTTGAGGTTATCACTTGCACAACATGGGTGAGTCTGATTGAAAGGAATGAGTGTTCTTTATATACAATGCACTCAGAGTGTTTCAGTGTAATGCTTAGTGTTACTACCTGATTGTGGTACAATTCTTGTATCTCCTCACATTTATTTTGTGTACTTTTCTATATGTGTATGTGCTATTATATAATTAATAAAGGTACAACTTTTTATAGAAACCATAACTCCTGAGGTGGGTTCAATTTTTTTTAATATTTTGTATTTCTGTAGTGAGGAGAGCCTGCTTAATTTACCGTGTGCAGGTTTCCAGAAGCACGAGCTGGACACAATGTATGGCACTACAATGTATTGGGCAATACAAGTGCTTATTTTTACAAAAATCTTTTTCAAATGATTAGGAGGTAGTTTAGTTGTTTAAGTGTACGAAAGATCTCTACCAACTTGGGGGATATTTAAAAAAGTGAAAAAAAGAAATTTAATAAAGTTTTCACTTTTTTTAAATATCCCCCAAGTTGGTAGAGATCTTTCGTACAATACAAGTGCTTATTTGCAGTTTTTAATTCTGTAACATTCATGACATTTGACATCCATCATGGCTGTTTTCCAAGTGCTAAATCATCTCTACAGATGAATTCCCAAAGGGTGTAATTTCCAAAATTTGGTTACTTGAGTCATTTTCTTTTGTTCTGGCACTTAGGGGCTCTGCAAATGGAGTCTGGGAAATTATTCTAGGAAAATCTGTGCTCCAAAAATCAAATGGCACGCCATCCCTTCCTAGCCCTGCGGTGCTGCCAAATAGTACTGGAATGTGGAGTATTGCCATGTTCAGGTGAAATTGTGTACAACATTATGAGCCCTTTTTTTACCTATTTCTCTAGTAAAAATTTAAAATCTGGGTTTAAAAGAACGTTGTAATGGTAAAAATGTTTATATTTTTTGTTCACCGCATAATAGTATAAAATTTTGTTACACACCTGTGGGATCAATAAGCTTACTGCAAGCCTGGATGAAATAATTGAAAGGTGCAGATTGTAAAATGGAGGCACCTCAGGAGCTCTGCTAATGTGACATGGCACCCGCAAACCATTCCAACTAAATCTGAACTCAAACTGGACTGGCGCTCATTCACTTTGTCAATTTGTACTGTGCCTCAAAAGTAGTTTTCGACCACATTCTGTATGGGAAATTAGCATACTGGAAATAAATTGCACAACAAATTTTATTTTCCCCTATCTCCTGTTACCCTAGTGACTTTGAAAGCTTTGGGTTAAAGCAATATTTTTGTGGTTAAAAATTTATTTTTTTCATTTTTAATGCTCAATGTTATAAAATTCTGTGAAGCACCTGGGAATTCAAGGTACTCACCAAACATTCTAGATAAATTCTTTGAGGGGTCTAGTTGCCAAAATAAGGTCACCTGTGAGGGAGCTCCACTATTTAGGCACCTCAGATGCTTTTGCAATGTGACGTGGCAACCTCAAACTATTCCAACTAAATCTGAATTCCAATGTGGTGCTCCTTCCCTTCTTCACTTTGCACTGTGCTTCGAAAGTAGTTTTTAACCACATATAAAGAATTGGTAAACTCTGGGGAAAAAGCACAAAAAATGTTGTTATCTATTTTCTCCTGTTCTATGCAGCACCTAAGGTTTGAAGATGCTTTGAAGGGTCAAGTCTCCAAAATGAGGTCACTTGTGGGGTGTTTCCACTGTTTAGGCACATCAGGTGCTCTCCAAATGCAACATGGAGCCCGCTAATTATTCGAGACAATTTTCCATTTAAAAAGGTCAATGATGGTCCTTTACTTTTGAACCCTGCCATCCACCCAAACAGGAGTTTTTCACCACATACGGAGTATCAGCATGCTCATGACAAATGGCTCGCAAATTTTGGGCTCTATTTTCTCTGGTTGCCCTTGTGAAAATGAAACAATTGTGGCTAAAAGAACATTTTTGGGACACACAAATCGTGAAGTGGAATGAAATTTATTGCATATTTTAAACTTTTTAAACAAATAGAAAAATGAAAAGTGGGGCATGCAATATTATTCGACCCCCTTGAGTTAATACTTTGTAGCGCCACCTTTTGCTGCGATTACAGCTGCAAGTCACTTGTGGTATGTCTCTATCAGTTTTGCACATCAAGAGACTGATATTCTTGCCCATTCTTCCTTGCAAAACAGCTCGAGCTCAGTGAGGTTGGATGGAGAGTGTTTGTGAACAGCAGTTTTCAGCTCTTTCCACAGATTCTCGAGTGGATTCAGGTCTGCACTTTGACTTGGCCATTCTAACACCTGGATACTTTTATTTTTGAACCATTTCATTGTAGATTTTGCTTTATGTTTGGGATCATTGTCTTGTTGGAAGATAAATCTCCATCCCAGTCTCAGGTCTTTTGGAGACTCCAACAGGATTTCTTCCAGAATGGTCCTGTTTTTGGTTTCATCCATCTTCCCATCAATTTTAACCATCTTCCCTGTCACTGCTGAAGAAAAGCAGGCCCAAACCATGATGCTGTGACCACCATGTTTGACAGTGGGGATGGTGTTTTGAGGGTGATGAGCTCTGTTGCTTTTATGCCAAACTTATCATTTTGCATTATGGCCAAAAGTTCGATTTTGGTTTAATCGGACCAGAGCACCTTATTCCACTTGTTTGGTGTGTCTCCCAGGTGGCTTGTGGCAAACTTCAAACAAGACTTTTTATGGATATCTTTGAGAAATGGCTTTCTTCTTGCCACTCTTCCATAAAGGCCCCATTTGTGCAGAATACCACTGATTATTGTCCTTAGGACAGACTCTCCCACCTCAGCTGTAGATCTCTGCAGTTCATCCAGAATGATCATGGGCCTTTTGGCTGCATCTCTGATCAGATTTCTCCTTGTTCGACATGAAAGTTTAGAGGGATGGCCGGGTCTTGGTAGATTTGCAGTGGTCTGATACTCCTTCCATTTCAATATGATCGCTTGCACAGTGCTCCTTGAGGTGTTTAAAACTTGGGAAATCTTTTAGTGTCCAAATCCGGCTTTAAACTTCACCACAACAGTGTATCAAACCTACCTGGTGTGTTCCTTGGTCTTTTTGATGCTCTCTGTACTTGAAGCAGAACCCTGAGACTATCACAGAGCTAGTGCATTTATACCGAGACATGATTACACACAGGTGAATTCTATTTATCATTACCAGTCATTTAGGACAACATTGAATCATTCAGAGATCCTCACTGAACTTCTGGAGTGAGTTTGCCGCATTGAAAGTAAAGGGGCCGAATAATATTGCACGCACCACTTTTCAGTTTTTTATTTATTAAAAAAGTTTAACATATGCAATAAATTTTGTTCCACTTCACGATTGTGTCCCACTTGTTGTTGATTCTTCACAAAAATATTAGAATTTTATCTTTATGTTGGAAGCCTGAAATGTGGCAAAAGGTTGAAAAGTTCAAGGGGGCCAAATACTTTCACAAGGCACTGTATCTAGTCCTATTCTTGATGAAAAGATACAATTATATTCAGCATAAACAATCCACTGAGAGCTAACCAGTCTTAAAATGTTAATCGCAAAATATTAACCAGAATAAGCAATAATTTATAGACCAGTGGGTGTCCAGACTGCTGGGACTCCCACTGATCCCAAGAATGGAGCTCTGGATTCCAGGAACTAGACTCTGCAGAACACTGTCTGAATAGAGTGGACGAGTGCATAATCAAACTCCACTCCATTTCTCCATTTCTTGTCTATGGGACTGCTAGAAATAGAGTTAGGGTGCGCTCACATCTGCATATGTCGGCAAGCAAAGTAGCATAGTGTCATGTGAGTTTCATGCATTTTGACATTCAAATGACATGCGGATGTCATGTGGATTTCACATATATGACCTGCGTATGACATGCCAGTGTGTGGTTTCTCCACACCTAGCATCCATATGTCATGCGCATGTCATAAGTATGACACGCTGTTTTAATATGGGTTTGCCCACAGAAAAGATAGAATAGGTAGGCAAATAGACAGAAAATCAGATAGATATGATAGATGCTAGAATAACTTGATCCAGTTTACCAGTCTGCCGCTGCTGCTTCCAGGGTTGCCCATTAAGCTTCATGCATATTCACTGCACTGACCAACAACAGCCAATCACAGATGCTCACTCTCTGTGAGAGCGTCTGTGATTGGCTGTGGCACTGGCAATCAGACTGCATTTCCATTATCTGGACAGTGATTGTGCTTGGTTGCCATACACATTATATATATGTGTATTATGTGTATTAGTGTATGATTAATCAGCCCTGTGGCTGATTCATACAGTGTTCAGAGACCGCGAGGATAGAGGCTGGTAAGCAGGGAGTAACTGAGGTAACCCAAGGGCACCGATGCCATAGCAACTACTAGCTGACTTTTACTATGGAAATGGTGTCCTCGGGTGTCCTCACCACTTACCCTGCCACAGCTCTCAGCTCCGTCATTCAGTGTTCAGAGGCCATGGGTGTAGAACACTTTGTTCATAACCACGGCCTCTAATGAAGCAGAGCTGAGAGTTTGTGTGTCCAGCACAGAGAAGACATTACAAAGGATCGAAGATGGGTATGAGGGTTGAGGGGTTAATTAAGATGGAGTCACGAAATGTCTGAGTTTTTTTTCTAATAAAATGTATTTTCTATGTGTGTTCTTTATTATTTATTTGAGATTATTAAAGGCCAGGTCTAATATTGGCCTGACATTAACGATCTCAGGCTTAATGCCAGTTGGCAATACAAAACTGGCATTAACCCCTTATTACCCAGCATGCCACCACCACCAAGGCTGCTAGAAGAGCGTAAAGTGCCTGGGAATGGTGCTATGATGAATGCACCATTTTCATGGGTGGCTGCAGGCTCCTATTCTTCACCCCGCTGAGAATACCAGCCGTCAGCTGCTAGTTTTATCTTGGCTGGCAAGGTACTATTAGGCAGCTCAGGATGGCAGGTCGCAGATGTCCACATTATCTGTGCTAGACTGAAAAATGCAGCAAAATTCAACACTTTTTTAAATTATTTATTGATTTAACACACTATAAAGGCAGGTTGGTTGCCATACACTAATGTGTATGACAACCAAGCACAATAAGTATCCAGATTGTGGAAATACAGTCTGATTGCATCAGTCAATCACATACGCTCTCACAGAAAGTCAGTCAGTGCAGTGAATGT
>JARQOC010000004.1:400295998-400332014 GCA_033576535.1 Allobates femoralis | reverse complement strand
AGCCCTCCCTAGGTGCTCATTTTCACACCCCGAATGATCCACCCTCTCTCTGTCTGTGCTGCTCTGATGTGGAGCTGAAGGCAGGACTAATGATTTGCATTCTGTGAGTGATAGAGAGGGGGAGGGTAAAGACTGCACAAGCAGAGCACACAGACAGAGAGGGGCTGGATCTTGGAGCCTGCAAAACAACACGCCCTAAGGGCTAAAGAATATAGCCCCTGCTAATTATAATCACTAATGAGTGAGTATTAAAACGTTTTTATGCACTTTCACATGATGCTTTTAGGAGACAAAAGAAGTGTGAGATTAGTGATGAGATGCTGCAGGGACATGTTTTGGTAGCTTAGGAGGCATTCTGGAGGTGACAGGATCCCTTTAATAGGTATTCGATCTCTTGGAGTTAGTCCTCTCTAAATCCTTACATCCATATTCACTTCGATTTTTTTAATTGACTGCTCATATGTGACTTTTCTCTTAAGATGTATGACAGGTAAATAATTAAAAGAAGTGTTAGGGCATATTCAAATGTAAGTGATGTGGACTTTCCATTTTTATCCTCACATAGAAAATCCAGAGAAGAATAAATTAGAAACAAAGAATATGATTTTAACAGATTTCATCTTGGCCATTGTGAATATTTAAAGCATCACTCCATTATTTTTTTTCCACCACTGAAGTGATGCTTTTAATCTTAGTCCCTTGCATAGAACTTAAACCCACCCTCTGGCATGTTCACGTTATATATGCGCCCTTTGAGTTGGTCTTCTGCAGTTTGTGACCTACCGGCTGCTCCAGTGTTTCATGGAGCACTCCGGAGGTCACAACTCAATAAAAGTCCATGACCAAGTCCTGGCACTCATAGAGTTGCAATTAGAGCTCTTGACATAACTTTGGACTTCCAACCAGTCAGAAGTTGCATTCAAAAGATGATTACCATGCCAGAGCAGCCCCAATAACAGATGAAACACCGAAGGGTGAGTATAAGACAGTGGGCAAGGGACTGGCTTTTATGAAAAAAATATCAGCCATCATTAATACAGTTGAAAAAAAGACAAATGTTCATCAAGTTTAACCAAGGGATGGAAAAAGACAAAGTGGACAGGCATCTGCAATTAAATCCTTGAGTTCTAGTTTTTGCTGCAGATCATCTGCAAATCTGCAGCAAAATGTGAGTATAAATACTTTTTCAATTGCATACTATCCTATCCTCTGGTGATGATGTGTCGAAACTTGACAGTTACAGCAATGATTTCACTGTTCACTGCTTGATACCTGTATGCAGAGTCCGGTGAAGGACCAGAGGACTCATCATCACTAGAGTCAGTAGTCCAGGTCAGTAGTCCGTATGCTACGAATCCGGGATCCCCAACCAGCTTGAATTTTGAAGAATTTGGCACTAAACATGGCAACTAACACCAGACAACAAAAAAGAAAATGACTCCACAAATGATGAATCGGAGTTGTAGTTTATTCCTCATGCTCTGTATTGTGCCATGTTTTCATATTAAAGAGTTTGATTAAATATAGCGTGCTACTGTTTTATATCTAGTTCCCAATATCTGCTGTTTTCTACCCAACCTGTGGTCTGATAAAGCAGCACTTAAAGCACAATGTAGAAAACTTTTTTGGCTTCAAAAGAATAAGTCCATGAAAGTCAAAACACATGGAGGTGCCAGAAGAAAAGAAGCTTCTGTTGTTTGCTCCTAATGTCTACCATGAACAAGTAGATCATCACTTACTTTTATCCTGCCCACTCTAATGTTATCAGTTTCATTTCTCAGTAGTATGAGTTTTAGGAATGCAATTTAATGGTTTACAGCTTTTAAGATTTAATCCTTTTATTTTAACAGAAACCCCCCCAGCATGGGTTGTTTCATGTAAAAATATGCTTTGTATTGTGCAATTGCATGCTATGAGCATGACACAAGTGTTTGTTGCTATACACTGTGTGCAGAATTATTAGGCAAATGAGTATTTTGATCACATGATACTTTTTATACATGTTGTCCTACTCCAAGCTGTATAGGCTTGAGAGCCAACTACCAATTAAGTAAATCAGGTGATGTGCATCTCTATAATGAGGGGGTGTGGTTTAATGACATCAACACCCTATATAAGGTGTGTTTAATTATTAGGCAAATGCCTTTATTTATTCAAAATGCCTCGGAAGAGAGATTTGATGGGCTCTGAAAAGTCCAAAATTGTGAGATGTCTTGCAGAGGGATGCAGCAGTCTTGAAATTGCCAAACTTTTGAAGCGTGATCTCCGAACAATCAAGCATTTCATGGCAAATAGCCGACAGGGTCGCAAGAAGCGTGTTGGGCAAAAAAGGCGCAAAATAACGGCCCATGAATTGAGGAAAATCAAGCGTGAAGCTGCCAAGGTGCCATTTGCCACTAGTTTTGCCATATTTCAGAGCTGCAACGTTACTGGAGTATCAAAAAGCACAAGGTATGCTATACTCAGGGACATGGCCAAGGTAAGGAAGGCCACCTTTGAACAAGAAACATATGATAAATTGTCAAGACTGGGCCAAGAAATATCTTAAGACTGATTTTTCAAAGGTTTTATGGACTGATGAAATGAGAGTGACTCTTGATGGGCCACACGGATGGGCCAGAGGCTGGATCAGTAAAGGCCAGAGAGCTCCACTCCGACTCAGACGCCAGCAAGGTGGAGGTGGGGTACTGGTATGGACTGGTATCATCAAAGAAGAACTTGTGGGACCTTTTCGGGTTGAGAATGGAGTGAAGCTCAACTACTGGACCTACTGCCAGCTTCTGAAGACAACTTCTTCAAGCAGTGGTACAGGAAGAAGTCGGTATCGTTCAAGAAAAACATGATTTTCATGCAGGACAATGCTCCATCACATGCATTCAACTACTCCACAGTGTGGCTGGCTAGTAAAGGTCTAAAAGAAGAAACATAATGACATGGCTCCCTTGTTCACCTGATCTGAATCTCATAGAGAACCTGTGGTCCCTCCTAAAATGTGAGATCTACTGGGAGGGAAAAATAGTTGTGTAACATTGTCAAAAACAACATTTTTCACTTACATAGCTGCTACTTCTTGTCCATGAAAAAGTCTCAAAGAGCATTCCCTATGAGATTCTAAGCCCTCCTGAGCAGTTCATTATCACTCCCCGATATGCGTGATAAATAATTCTAGACCTCCTTGCCCTGCTGTATGGGTGTAATAGCCAGTGTGACGCTATTTGCGGCACATCCTGTCATGGTGACGTCTGTACACCCTTTAGGTGTAAATCAAAATCCGTGCATGCACAATGCACATGGTGAGGTCGGCGTACACCTAGAGGGTGTACCGACGTCTCCATGACCGGATGTGACGCAAATACCGTCACACCGGCTATTACGCCCATACAGCAGGGCAGAGAGGACTAGGATTATTTATCACGCCCATCGGGGCGTGATAATGAACTGCTCAGGAGGGCTTAAGGGGATGTCACACGCGTCAATACCGCTGTCAATATCGCTGCTGCGCGTGATGTTGCAGCGATATTGACGCGTGTGACATGCTGAATCAACCAGCAATAAATCGCTGGTTGATCATCGCCAGGTTTTCGGACTGGACCGAAAACCTGGCGATGGTCGCCCGGTGTGCATGCAGCATCGCTGCGTGTGACACCGGGAGACGCAATCAGCCAGCTTCCAGCGCCTCTCAGAAAGCGCTGGGAGCTAATATCCAGGGTAAACTACGGGTAACTAGGCAGCACGCGCTGCCTAGATACCCGATGTATACCTTAGTTACCAGCCTTCTCTGCTCACCGGCTGGTATCTAAGGTACACAGTGGGTAACTAGGGTCCCTAATTACCCGCTGTGTACCTTAGATACCAGCCGGTGAGCGGAGAAGGCTGGTAACTAAGGTATACATCGGGTATCTAGGCAGTGCACGCTGCCTAGTTTCCCACAGTTTACCCTGGATACCAGCCTGCAGACATCATGGAAACGATATTTAAATCATTTCCACGATGTCGCAGGTAAAATGATCGCTGGTGAGTCTGCTTATGTGAGAGCACACCAGCGAACAGCCATCAATGTCTCCAGCGATCCTCCGTGGTTCTTCTACTGTTGGCGCTTCTACTGCTGGTGGGAACATCAAAGTTGGGATTAGGTATGTACCTTCTATTTGAGGCCAATCTGCTGGTAATTCTCCAATGAGTGTCTGGATTGTCTTTGGGTCCTCTTTTTCAGATTCTGGACAAGGTACAGCTTCTTCTGGTTGTAACTGTTGAGGGCACTTCTTCAGATGATCTCTGGACACTGTTGCTGTTGTTTCTCCATTGTCTTTGCTGAGAAGACAGGTTTTCTGTTATCAAAGTTGGATGGTAACACAGTGTATGTTTTTTTTTTACCCATTGATCATCTAGTTTGTGCATTCTTCTTTTTCTTTTCAAAACCAATTCACTGGATGTTAAGGGTGTTCCTTGCGCGGTTTTGTTAAAATTGGCTTCTTGCCTTTCTCTTGATTTTGCTAGACTTTTCTCAACGCATTCCTGTATTTTCTGGTATTGTTCTTTTCTTCTAGTACCTAATCTGCATCTGTGGTCTCTTCTTCAGGAACTACTACGCCTATTTCAAAGTCTACTGGCAATTTTCCTGGTCTTGCTCTCATGAGGTACGCAGGGTACAATTTGTTGAACTTACTGTAATGTTGTTGTAGATGTCAACAAGGTCTGGCAACTTCTCTCTGTTTCGTTCGTTCAAAGGCAGAGTTTTGAGCATTTCAATTACCACGTGATTCATCTTTTCGCACATTCCATTGGTTTGAGGATGGTAAGGTGTGGTATGAATTTTTCGGCATCTGTATAAGTTACAGAACTCAACGTTTTGACGGTTTTGGTATATATATGGTTTTCGGTCATCTTCCATTTTTGACTTTTATGGAAAGCTGGGAGTTCAGCTTCCTGTAAGTCATCCTCTTCTTCTTCAAGCCCTTGTAGATGTACTTGAAGGTACCGTCACACGGGGAGATATCGCCGGCGATGTTGCCGGCAACCGAGGGGCGTGGCCAGGTTGCGGCGACATCGCCGGCGAATTGCCGCGTATGACAGGGCGATAATCAGGCGATGAATCGCCTGAGTCACATCGCCAGGTTTCCCAACCATGTTGGGAAACCTGGCGATGTTGCTCAGGCGATTCTGCCTGATCGCCCTGTGAAACGCGGCAACCAGCAATGTTGCGGGCGATTCCGCCTATGTACAACATTGCGAGTGATAGCTTGCTGGGTTGCTGGGCAACCCAGCGAGTGATAGCCGCGGCAACTAGCCGGCGACATCGCCGGTAAGTTGCTCAGTGTGACATCTCACCAGCGATATTGTCAGGGATGCGCGCTCCCGCGATCCCCGGCAATATCGCCGGCGATATGTCCCTGTGTGACGGTACCTTGAGGGTTTCTGGAGAGGGCATCAGCATTTGCGTTGTTATGGCCTGCCCGGTATTTGATGGTAAAGTCATAGTTGGATAGTCGGGCCAACCAGTGTTGTTCCAGTGCACCAAGCTTCGCGGTATGCAGGTGTGTTAACGGGTTATTATAGGTGAAGGCGGTAAATTTTGAAGCTGCTAGGTAATGCTTGAACCTCTCTGTTATAGCCCAGACCAAGACAAGGAACTCCAATTTAAAGGAACTGTAGTTTTCTGGATTCCTCTCGGTGGGTCGAAGTTTCTGCTGGCGTAGGCAATCACTCGTTCCTTGCCATCTTGTATCTGGGATAGTACTGATCCTAGGCCTACATTGCTTGCGTCGGTGTAGAAGACGAATGGTAGGTTATAATCAGGATAAGCCAGGATTACCTCACCGGTTAGAGCCTGCTTCATCTGTTGGAAGCAGTCTTCTTGTTCTTCTCCCCATTCCATTGGTGGCTCTGAAAACCTTCTCTCCTTAGATTAGCCTACCAGAAGATCTTGTAGGGGTGCTGCCATCTTTGTGTTGCCCTTAATGAATCTTCTATAGTACCCAACCATACCTAAGAATTGACGTACCTCGGTGACAGTGGTTGGTCTCTGCCAGTCCTGGATAGCTGTCACTTTTTCCGGATCTGGTGCTAATCCATCCGCTCTGACCACACGCCTGAGGTATTGGACTTTAGGTTTCAGCAGGTGATATTTAGATGGTTTAAGCTTCATCCTGTATTTTGCTAAAGCTGTAAATACCTCCACCAGGTGTTCCAGATGTTCTCCGTAGGTCTTGGAATACACGATGACGTTGCCCAGGTTTAACAGCACCGTCTCAAAGTTCCGGTGTCCCATGCAACATTCCATGAGTCTTTGAAATGTTCCTGATGCATTGCATAACCCGAGTGGCATGCTGTTGAATTCGCATAGGCCCATTGGTGTTGTGTATGCGATCTTCTCTCGGTCTTCTTCTGCAACAGAGACCTGCCAATACCCACTAGTGAGATCTAATGTGGAGAAATAATTGTCAGTCTTTAATGCAGCAAGAGACTCCTCTATGCGGGGTAACGGGTAAGCATCTTTATGAGTGATCTTATTGATTTCCCTGTAATCCACACACATCCTCATAGTGCCATCCTTCTTTCTGACTAGGACTAAGGGGAGTGTCCAGGGACAACAGCTATCTCTTATAATCCTGGCTTCCTTTATGTCCTGCAGCATCTCTTTGGCACACTGGTAGTGATTTGGTGAAATGGGTCTGTGTCTCACTCTAATTGGGGGATGATCTACTGTGGGTGTACAATGGTGTACCCCTTTAATCCTCCCAAAATCTAATGGATGCTTACTGAATATCTGTTGGAACTCTTGTGCTACCCGGTAGACTCCGACGGCTTCTGGTGGGAAGGGGTGGCATCAGTTCCTACATGCAACTGCTGACACCACTCCTCCAGCTGTCCCTTGGAGTTGTTATCCTACGCCTGGTTTGATGGAGAAACTGGCTCTACTGCCTGTATGTTGTTGTTGCAGACAGTGTACAGCTTTGCTACAGTAGCATACCGGGGTAGTTTTGCTTCCTCTTCCCCACAATTTAATACACGGATTGGTACTCATCCCTTGCGTACATCCAGCACCCCTCTGGCTGTCAATAGTGTAGATCTATGCTCTGAGTATACTGGCTCTACAACTGCTTAGTATTCCTTTCCTCTGAGACCTATAGCTGCTCGACACCATATCATCATTTCACTTTTTGGTGGTAACACAATGGGAAACGGGTCTGTTACCCGCACACTACCAATCTCTCCCCCAGACAGATTTACCTGCTGCTTGTGGCTGAGGAC
Source organism: Allobates femoralis (assembly GCA_033576535.1). Classification (NCBI taxonomy): domain Eukaryota; kingdom Metazoa; phylum Chordata; class Amphibia; order Anura; family Aromobatidae; genus Allobates; species Allobates femoralis. The sequence continues at coordinate 400,324,763 of JARQOC010000004.1, read as the reverse complement.
ACGGATTTCTTTCTAAAGGACTCTCCTCCGCCCATAACCAGAAGTCACAGCAATCTGTTGGAGTAAAAACAACACTTCTCCAAGGCAGTTTTCCATTACATTAGTACCAATTATCATGTAGGGGTATTTTTCATCAGGATTATCTTCTACCACACATAACCCTTGGCCTCTTAACTCCACCCTCCCCAACTGTATTGTCACTTCTCTGAACCCCACCTGAGTCTGTAGTTGTCCACTAGCAGCAATAATGACAAAATTGGGGTCTGGGGGTCTAAGATTCGTATCAGACCAAAATCGTTCATAAAGGAGTATGTGGGATGGTGGTAACCTGTGACCCGGTGTTCAGTAGGGCCGACATGGGGATTCCTTCCAGCGTAATGTTGAGGTACGGACGGCCTCCCACATGCCGATTACGCCAGTCATATGGGCCCAGACATTCTACTCCTGGGGGTTGGCCCTCCGACCCAGGAATCTCGGGTTTCAAGGACATCCTCTTGCAAAGTGGCCTGGTTTGTGGCAGCATAGACAGATGAGTTGTACTGAAGAATCCGTGTTTTCCCTGGCTCTGCGTTGGAATGGTGCGTCGGTCCCCTGAACGGGCAACTTGTTGGTCCTCTCCACGGGTGACATAGTTGGAATGGTGCGTTGGTCCCCTCCTTGGATGACTTGGGTTTCCTCCTCCTCCATGGGATATCTTCAGGGAAATTGGTTAGCTAGATTTGGCTTGTTGGTGGTACCCCCGGCCAGATTGCAAGAGTTTTAGGACATAGTCCATGTTTTTAGTCAGCTGTTGCACCTGGTTGCGTAAGTCATCAACAGGGTTGGGTGCTACAGCTTGCTCTGCTGCTTTTCCAGGGACTTTGGGGTTGGATTCAAAGTCTATGGGAGAGGTGTAACCTGCCAGGGTTGGGCTACAGGCTCTGCAGGCACTGAGGGTCGTAGCACTGTGATAGCACAGTATTTTAAATCATTAACGTTCACATCAGGATGATCCACAACCCACATGTGTACCTGCTGGCGATGGTAGTCTGACCTCAATCCATCCATAAACTGTTCTGCTAGCATTTTATCTTCTTCCAGTACACTTGTCGGGTCTACCTGTTTTAAGGACCGGAGTACCCCTTGTAAGCGTAAGGCAAAGTCTCTGATGGTATCCTGAGGTCTCTGTTTGCATTGGTAGAACAGCATCCTCAGTTCAGACTGTGTGTGTTTTTCGAAAGCAGCTTTGAGCTTGTGAAACACTTTAGCTGCAGAGTCCCTGTCAGCATCACTCCAAGACTCAACCTCCGGGGCGTGGCTTATCTTCCCGATCTTTTCCGCCCGCTCTGTGACGCAGTTCAATTTTCTGTGGCGGAATAATGGCGGCCCGATTTTACAGTACATAAACAGTCAATAAAGTCCAATTCTAGGCACACAGTACCTGGTTTTACCGGGCATGGGATCCTGTTCGTGATGCCAGACTGAGGCGGTTGTCAGGGTAGGGGGTACTCGGATCCCGGGACAGGACGACTGCTTCGATGGGGGATCATGGCTGGTCGGTTCCCGGTTCCGTGCCCTGGACCCCCAGTGGCGGGGGGGGGGGGAATAGTGATGAGGATGGGGGTAGTAGTGTCGTGACGCCACCTGTGGTTCCTGGTAACGATGGATACCAGCGCTGCGGCTGGCCGCTGAGGTAATAGTGGTGCAGCACACTGTAGTACAGCTCCCCATTGATGGAGCTTTACCTCAGGGCAGCAAGGGTGGATGAGGAGAGTCATAGTAGCGGCTTGCGGGGGACGCTGTGGGCAGTGGCGGGGAAGCAGACTCACACACACAATAGTCTTTGTTTCGGTACCTTTTACTGATGGCCGGTAACAGGTACAGTCCAAGAGGGTTACCAAGTTCTCGGTGCAATTTGAGATTTTTCACCTTGAGAGTTGTGCTCCTGTCTACGGTGTTTTGGGGTAAGTCCTGCCTACAACTGAACTCACCGCTTTCTTCTCTCTCAGGGCTTTTCTCTTTAACCGACAATGAAGGCCTTCTGTGAGGTCCCTACACTCCTCTTGGGCCCCTGGTCCTGTGCTTGGTCAGGTTTGAGTGTCTCTATTAAGTTAGTACCTCAAGGGAATAGATCCTCCTGTTTTTTTCTGCTTCAGTGTATGTTTTGCAGGTTTGGACTAGTGATGGGCGAATCCTAAATTACTCGGAATCGCTTGACTCTAGCGAGTCCGAGCACAGGACTCGCTACTCGTTGCGAGTCTAGCGAGTCCAATGTTAATGAATGGGGAAGCGAGTAATAGCGAGTAGTGTGAGATTTACAAATCGCAGAATTGTCTCAGAAGCTTCAGCCTGAAGCAATCCTAGTTTTGTCATTTATTTGCATTGCTCGTTTACTTTGTAAGTAATCGCTGGGAAACTCGCACAGATAAGAGTCCTGCCTGCTCTGTGCTGGCTGCCAGCTCCAGGGTCCTAGAGCCCGCCTGCTGCCTGATGTAGCAGAGCTGAGATTGTTCTCAGTCTGCTCATTCCCTGTGTACAGACATGAATGTCTGTGCACAGAGATGATGTAGCAGTGCTGAGATTGTTCTCAGTCTGCTCATTCCCTGTGCATAGAGATCTATATCTATGCACAGGGGATGTAGCAGAGAGGACATCGCGTTTTGGACTGCGTCGGACGGAAGAGGATTTTTTTAATTAAAGATGGAGTCCCTAATGGCTTTTTTTTTTATTTCTAATAAAAAAATTTCTTTGTGTTGTGTTTTTTTTAAAACAATTTAATAGAAATTCATGGCGGTCATGTCTAATATTGGCGTGACCGCCATAAATTTCGGGCTTAGGGCCAGCTGATAATACAAAGCTGGCCCTAACCTCTTTATTACCCAGCGTGCCACCGCTACCAGGGCCGCTGGAAGAGCGGGGTTCAGCGCCAGAGGATGGCGCTTCAATGAACGCGCCATCTTCTGGGGCGGCTGCGGGCTGCAATTTGAAGCGGGGGGTGCCCAGAAAGCTTGGGCATCCCTGCGCTGCGGATTCCAGCCCCCAGCTGCTTAGCTGTACCTGGCTAGACATAGAAATTGCACGGAGCCCCACGCATTTTTTTAAAATTATTTCATGAAATTCTGAGATTCTAACTCTGACTCTGACTCTGAGACTCTGACTCTGAAATTCATGAAATAATTAAAAAAAAATGCGTGGGGCTCCGCGCAATTTCTATGTCTAGCCAGGTACAGCTAAGCAGCTGGGGGCTGGAATCCGCAGCGCAGGGATGCCCAAGCTTTCTGGGCACCACCCGCTGCAAATTGCAGCCCGCAGCCGCCCCAGAAGATGGCGCGTTCATTGAAGCGCCATCCTCTGGCGCTGAACCCCGCTCTTCCAGCGGCCCTGGTGGCGGTAGCACGCTGGGTAATAAAGGGGTTAATACCAGCTTTGTTATACAAGCTGGTATTAAGCCCAAGATTCTTAATGTCAGGCCACGTTTGACCCAGCCACTAAGAATCTCCAATAAAGGGTTAAAAAAACACAGAGAAAAATTTTTATTTGAAATTAAAAAAAAGCCATTAGGGACTCCATCTTTAATTAAAAAAATCCTCTTCCGTCCGACGTAGTGCAAAACGCGATGTCCTCTCTGCTACATCCCCTGTGCATAGATATAGATGTCTATGCACAGGGAATGAGCAGACTGAGAACAATCTCAGCACTGCTACATCATGTCTGTGAGCAGGCGGGCTCTAGGACCCTGGAGCTGCACAGAGAAGACAGCTGGACTCGGCTCGCAAAGAAACAGCAGTTACTTTGCGAGTTTCCCTTCTATCACTGGCACAGTAGCCGAGTCTAATGCAAACAATGGCAATCCTAGTTTTGTCAGCGTTTCTGACAAAACTAGGATTGATATTGATTTGCATTGGACTCGTGCGAGTAATCACTGGGAAACTCGCAGAGTACCGAGTCCTGCGAGTCCCTTACTACTCGCCGAGTAACGAGTCCTAGCGAGTAGATTCGCCCATCCCTAGTTTGGACTCCAGTGTCTGGATGAGCTAAAGGGATCTTAGATCTGGTCCCTTGTTATGACCTACTGCTCCTTCCACTGGCCTCCATCTCTCTCTCTGGGGTGCTCCACAGCGGGTCAGTCTCCCTTGGTTCTGGGCCTTGTTTGGCCCAGCAACCGTGTCTTTCCAGAACCTTCTCTAGGCTGCTTCACTGGACTTAACTGCTCTCTTCACTGCTCAGACTAACTGACACCTCCTCTCAGGCCTGGATATTATAAGGGAACTTGCTTAAAGCAGCAAGTAGAGCTCCCCCTCCAGGTCTGGGGTGGAAGGTGTTGTGTGCTGTGTGTACCAAAGTGTAAATCCCTCTTTGCATTGAATGGGTCCTGTGGCAATCCCCAGCAGGGGTGCCACAGTTGCTGTGCCCGTTAGTGCCTTGCACAACTGATGTGATGGTGAATGCAAATTTAAAAATGTGCATGAATGATGCTGACACTGCTGTTCCCTCACAGCTGGATAGTTAGTGGTGTTAAAGCAATTTAAATTACAAGAGGATAATTGTATGTCCTAAGTCTCCTTAATGATGGGCTGTCTGCACAGGGCCTTGTTAGTTGGAGCACTCCTGGCTTTGCAGTACTTTCCCTGGTTGGCTCTCCAGTGAAACAGTTCATTACATGTTCACCCTCAGTGATGGCCAAAGCAAACACAGAGTCAGTAAAGTCTTGCAACGGTTGTTTACTAGTCTCGAGAAACACAGGCACTCATCTTAAATAATACTTGTTTCAGGACAGTTAGTTTTACAGATATTAGGGCAGATTGCTCCAACTGTTCTGCTGCCTCAACACTCTAATGATGTCCTCTTAGCTCTATTGGGCTTTGCCTCAAATTTTTAGTTTCTTCACAGCACCAGCCTTATCCCACTCACAGGGATCCATTCAGAGGAGCAACTAAGGCTGCCGTTAGACGAAAAGTTCCTTTAATTCAAGCACCCTGACAACCTGTTCTCCCGAGTCTATGTACTGTAGAAGTCCACCACAAGGGTACTGTGGAAAACAGTCACTTCCCGGTTGACCCACACCAATATGGAGTTGAGTGCCAATGCAGGCGACAGTCCCACTTTCACTCATCCTGGTCTGAGGTCCCAATTCTCATACTCACGATCCCAGGTGACCCAGGGGTCTGGTCAAATAATATCTTGGGCACCTCACTGACCTGTCTTATCACTTGACACTTTGGTGCTCTCCTGCTAAAAACTTCACTGCAGGCCTCTTTTTTTTTACTTAGACTCCAGCCCTTGCGAGTGGACACTAGCTAACTGCTGTTATACCTACAGTTGTGACCAAAAGTATTGACACCCCTACAATTCTGTCAGATAATACTCAGTTTCTTCCTGAAAATGATTGCAATCACAAATTCTTTGGTATTATTATCTTCATTTAATTTGTCTTCACTGAAAAAACACAAAAATAATTGTCCTACAGCCAAATTGGATCTAATTCCACACCAAACATAAAAAAGGGGGTGGACAAAAGTATTGGCACTGTTAGAAAAATCATGTGATGCTTCTCTAATTTGTGTGATTAACAGCACCTGTAACTTACCTAACAGGTGTTGGCAATAACTAAATCACACTTGCAGCCAGTTGACATGGATTAAAGTTGAGTTAACCTCTGTCCTGTGTCCTTGTGTGTACCACATTGAGCATGGAGAAAAGAAAGAAGACCAAAGAACTGTCTGAGGACTTGAGAAACCAAATTGTGAGGAAGCATGAGCAATCTCAAGGCTACAAGTCCATCTCCAAAGACCTGAATATTCCTGTGTCTACCGTGCGCAGTGTCATCAAGAAGTTTAAAGCTCATGGCACTGTGGCTAACCTCCCTAGATGTGGACGGAAAAGAAAAATTGACTAGAAATTTCAACGCAAATATTGTGCGGATGGTGGATAACGAACCTTGACTAACATCCAAACAAGTTCAAGCTGCCCTGCAGTCCGAGGGTACAATAGAGTCAACCCGTACTATCTGTCAGGCTCTGAATGAAAAGGGACTGTATGGTAGGATACCCAGGAAGACCCCACTTCTTACCCCGAGACATAAAAAAGCCAGGCTGGAGTTTGCCAAAACTTACCTGAGAAAGCCTAAAATGTTTTGGAAGAATGTTCTCTGGTCAGATGAGACAAAAGTAGAGCTTTTTAGGCAAAGGCATCAACATAGAATTTACAGGAGAAAAAAAGAGGCATTCAAAGAAAAGAACACGGTCCCTACAGTCAAACATGGCGGAGGTTCCCTGATGTTTTGGGGTTGCTTTGCTGCCTCTGGCACTGGATTGCTTGACCGTGTGCATGGCATTATGAAGTCTGAAGACTACCAACAAATTTTGCAGCATAATGTAGGGCCCGATGTGAGAAAGCTGGGTCTCCCTCAGAGGTCATGGGTCTTCCAGCAGGACAATGACCCAAAACACACTTCAAAAAGCACTAGAAAATGGTTTGAGAGAAAGCACTGGAGACTTCTAAGGTGGCCAGCAATGAGTCCAGACCAGAATCCCATAGAACACCTGTGGAGAGATCTAAAAATGGCAGTTTGGAGAATATTAGTGACCTGGAGCAGTTTGCCAAAGAAGAATGGTCTAAAATTCCAGCATAGCATTGTAAGAAACTCATTGATTGCTTCGCGCCTCACTTACAGCGGTAAATTTGAAACTCAAAGTCCTCTATGTATCTTAATGGGAAGTGAGGCGCTATTGTCATTGGTCGCTGTGTGCTGGCGCCGACCAATGAGCTTCGCGCCTCACTTACAGCGGTAAATGTAAAACTCAAAGTCCTCCATGTATCTCAATGGGAAGTAAGGCGCTATTCTCATTGGTCGCTATGTGCTGGCGCCGACCAATGAGAATAGCGCCTCACTTACAGCGCTAAATTTGAAACTCAAAGTCCTCCATGTATCTCCATAGGAAGTGAGGCGCGAAGCTCATTGGTCGCTGTGTGCTGGCGCCGCAGATGCTGTCCTCCACATAGAAATCACACACCAATACTGACAAGAGTATAAACAGTAGTGTATAACAAAAAATATGTGTCCATATACAAAATGTTTGCAAAATTCAATCAAATAAGGACATATACAGAATGTTATAGTATATAACAAAAGGCCACAAGATAATAAAGTGCAAGTGCATCTACAAGGTTTAAGACCCTATGAAAACCCCATATATGGCCGAGCACAAAGACATCATATACCCTTAGTCAAAAAGACAGCAACAAGGTGCACAGCAGAAAGTTAAAGATAGGCTGGCCATCACTCATTCCCCTACGTACGTTTCACATATCTTGTAATTACCCATTTGCTTCCTCAGGGAGAGGAGGGATAGAGCAGAGTAGAGCCGCGCCGCTCAGCCAGTTCTCTGCGGCTTTAAATGCTCCCGGTGTGCGAAAACTGGATGTTGGGAGACTGGAAACCGTCATCATGCATGCGCAGTGACGTTTGGTATGCGTCACCACTAGCTACAGCCTGAGCCTCTACTGCGGATGTGCCTGTGGCAGGACATGTCACCGGGAAAAACCGTGCATGCACAGAAGGAAAATTGGGCAAGCACAGTGGGAAACAACCGCAGAGGCATCCCACTGATCCCTGGGGAAATATTACAGCATTACATTGTTTGCCAGAGTGCCAATACATAAATAACAATATCCCAAGGGTCAGAAGGTCAATATATAAAGTAATATTTGTTTCTCCTGCAAGTTATTTCTTCATAAGTCCAGTTCATATAGGGTGGTGAACTTTCTTAGTAGAGACAGGGGACCTGGTAGGTGGCCAAATCAGTTAAAATCCAAAAGAATTCAGTGAGGATAAAACCAATATACAAAAACAAGGGCCGAAAACAGAAAAAGGAGGAGGAACGAAAGAATTAATAAGGAGCACAGAGAGACAGATGGGAAGAGATCACCCACCACAAATCACAAAAATGAGGAAAAATTTAAGCTCTCATTGAGGCCCTTGGGAGTTAATGTGTCCAGTCGGAAGATCCACTTAGGCCAGGAGTAATTGGGCCAGGTGTTTTTTGAGATCTCCGCCCCTGATGCCACCATGTACCACATCTATGCCTCTGATGCTCAGTGAGGATGGATCACTGTTGTGGACCTTTTTCAAATGGCTTGGAAGTGTTTTCAACTGTGTCTTATCAGTTATTGATTCCGCAGCGCCAATGTCCAGGACGTCCTCGGTAGGGTCGACAGCATCCTTGTGGATAAGGATATGCTTATAGTGTCATCAGATGTGGAATTCCTATAGAAATGTATACAACATGATCAAGGACTGGAGGCAGTGCACTTTTTCCTCGATGTTGACAGTGGGGATCCCGGTCTAAACTTCTTGATTGTAGAGCTGCTCCGCTTTGCCCTCCTGCACAAAATTTTCATATTCAAGGATATTTTTTATTTGTAGGAACAGGATACCGCAATGGGAGCGGCCTGCGTGCCCGCATATGCCAACCTCTTCCTATGTTAGTGGGAGAGGTTGGATTTTGGTGACGGGGTCATGGCAGGTTGCTCCCAGGTGCTGGGTTGGATTAGTTTTATTGATAATATTTTGACTTTCTGGCAAGGCACTGCAGAGCAGCTCAAATCATTTATGGGGGACTCAGCAGGAACAAATTCAACGTGAGATTAACATACAAATATAGTAATAACAATATGGATTTCCTGGACATCAAACTTGATGTGAGCGATTTTGGGTACATTCGTACTGATGTCCGTAGGGAAGCGACCTCGGTAAATTCGTTCCTGCATGCTACTTCAGGGCATACCCCATTGACGATTTGTGCTAACCCCTCGAGCTAATTCTTGAGGATGAGACACATCTGCTTGTCCATTGAGGGCTTTGAGGCACAATCCGCCGACATAAGGCAAAAATTTGTAGATTGAGGTTACAGCAATCTGACAATAAAGTGTGGGTACCGAAGGGCTAGGAACACATTCAGAGCTGATCTGCCCAGATACGGTCCAAAGAGACCCGAGGGAGCCCAGTTGGAGATCAGCTTCATGGGAACATACAATAGGGAATGGGACTCAATGCGGGCAATTCTTAAGAAGCATTGGCCCATATTAGAATCTGATCTGATTATGAGAGACTCTGATGATGGCTAGGAGAGCTAAGAACTTGAGGGACACCCTGGTAAGGAGCCACTATGTGCCACATCTGCCTATCCCTTTTGGCTCTTGGGGATCAGTAGTGGGATGCTTTCCGTGCGGTCACTGTTTCGTTTGCACCAATGCCCAGCGATTCACCCACTTCCTCTTCTTGGATGGCTTGCATGAGTTTTCGATCAGGCATGGGATATCATGTAGTACCACTCACGTGGTCTACTATGCTACTTGTGCCTGTTCATTGATTTACTTGGGCCTCATATCCAGGGAGTTGAGAAGGAGGGCTAGGGAACATGTCCTGGACTTTGGCACTGCAGAATCAATAACTGATGTGATACAGTTGAAAACGCTACCACACCATTTTAAAAAGGCCCACAACAGTGATCCATCCTCCCTCAGGGTCAGAGGAAAAGATGTGGTAAATAGTGGCATCAGGGGCAGAGATCTCAAAAACCTCCTGCCCCAATTAGAGGCTAAATGGATGTTCCGACTGGACACATTATCTCCCAAGGGCCTCAATGAGAGCTTACGTTTTTCCTCATTTTTGTGATTTGTGGTGGGTGATCTCTTGCCATCTGTCTCTCTGTGCTCCTTACTAATTCTTTTGTTTCTCCCCCTTTTTCTGTTTATGGCCCTTGTTTGTATATATAGGTTTTATCCTCACTGAATTCTTTTGGATTTTAACTGATTTGGCCACCTACCAGGTCCCCTGCCTCCCCACCCTATATGAACTGGACTGATGGAGAAATAACTTGCAGAAGAAGCAAATCCTACTTTATATATTGACCTTCTGACCCTTGTGATATTGTTATTTATGTATTCGCACTCTGGCAAACAATGTAATACTGTAATATTTCCCCAGGGATCAGTGGGATGCCTATGCGGTTGTTTCCCACTGTTTTCGCCCGATTTTCCTCCTGTGCGTGCGCAGTTTCCCTGTTGATGTGTCCTGGCACCGGCGCATGTGCAGTAGAGGCTCAGGTTGTATCCAGTTGTGACGCATACCAAACGTCACCGCGCATGTGCGATGATGGTTTCCAGCTCCCGACCTGGTTTTCAGACACTGGGAGCTTTTAAAGCCGCAGAGAACTGACTGAGCGGCATTGTTCTACTCTGATTTATCCCTCCTCCCCCTGAGGAAGCAAATGGGAAATTATAAGATATGTGAAACGTACTGCACGTAGGGAATGAGTGATGGCCAATGTATCTTTAACTTTCTGCTGTGCACCTTGTTGCTGTCTTTTTGATTAAGGGTATATGATGTCTTTGTGCTCGGCCATATATGGGGTTTTCATAGGGTCTTAAACCTTGTAGATGCACTTGCACTTTATTATCTTGTGGCCTTTTGTTATATACTATAACATTCTGCATATGTCCTTATTTGATTGAATTTTGCAAACAAAATTTGCAAACATTTTGTATATGGACACATATTTTTTGTTATACACTACTGTACAGTTCCTTGGGAAAGTGTTTGGCCCCCTTGAACAGTTCAACCTTTTGCCACATTTCAGGCTTCAAACATAAAGATATAAATTCTAATATTTTTGTGAAGGATCAAGAACAAGTGAGACACAATCGTGAACTGAAACGAAATTTATTGGATATTTTAAACTTTGTTAACAAATAAAAAACTGAAAAGTGTGGCATGCAATATTATTCAGCCCCTTGAGTTAATACTTTGTAGCGCCACCTTTTGCTGTGATTATAGCTGCAAGTCGCTTGGGTTATGGCACATTGAGAGACTGAAATTCTTGCCCATTCTTCCTTGCAAAACAGCTCGAGCTCAGTGAGGTTGGATAGAGAGCGTTTGTGAACAGAAGTTTTCAGCTCTTTCCACAGATTCTCGATTGGATTCAGGTCTGGACTTTGACTTGGCCATTGTAACACCTGGATATATTTACTTTTGAACCATTCCATTGTAGATTTTGCTTTATGTTTAGGATCATTGTCTTGTTGGAAGATAAATCTCCGTCCCAGTCTCAGGTCTTTTGCAAAGTCTTTAAATATATCCCCGACACACAATAAAAGAAGAGAGATGATTATCCTTTTTGTGTTTTTTATTTTGAAGGTGAAAAACAGGTTGTATCACACAACGTTTTGGCTCCAGTTGAGCCTTTCTCAAGTGAGTCTTCTGTATATATAGAAAGGGGGTTTGTGGTTCAGTTCCCACGTGAGCAACTGCTCAGGCCAGTACCCTGTTTGAGGTACTCAGCATATGACTCCGTCCTTTGTGTCAGTGCAGCAGCAGGGTGGCTGGTCTGGGTGGATGGACAGGAGGGGATATATTTAAAGACTTTGTGGCCTATTTTTGCCTTGTGCACCTAAACGGTGGTCGAGCTATACTATATGCTCTCTGATTTGTCAGGTCTTTTGCAGACTCCAACAGGTTTTCTTCCAGAATGGTCTTGTATTTGGCTCCATCCATTTTCCCATCAATTTTAACCATCTTCCCTGTCCCTGCTGAAGAAAAGCAGGCCCAAACTATGATGCTGCCACCACCATGTTTGACAGTGGGGATGGTGTTTTGAGGATGATGAGCTGTGTTGCTTTTACTTCAAACATATCGTTTTGCATTGTGGCCAAAAAGTTCGATTTTGGTTTCACCTGACCAGAGTACCTTATTCTACATGTTTGGTGTATCTCCCAGGTGGCTTGTGGTAAACTTCAAATGAGACGTTTTATGGATATCTTTGAGAAATGGCTTTCTTCTTGCCACTCTTCCATAAAGGCCAGATTTGTGCAGTGTACAACTGATTGTTGTCCTATGGACAGACTCTCCCACCTCTTTGCAGGTCATCCAGAGTGTTCATGGACCTTTTGGCTGCATCTCTGATCAGTCTTCTCCTTGTACGAGATGAAAGTTTAAAGGGACGGCCGGGTCTTGGTACATTTGCAGTGGTCTGATACTCCTTCCATTTTAATATGATCGCTGGCACAGTGCTCCTTGATGTTTAAAACTTGGGAAATCTTTTTGTATCCAAATCCGGCTTTAAACTTTGCCAGTATCTCGGACATGCCTGGTGTGTTCCTTTGTCTTCATGATGCTCTCTGCACTTGAAACAGAACCCTGAGACTATCACAGAGATGGTGCATTTATATGGAGACTTGATTACACACAGATGGATTCTATTTATCATTACCAGTCATTTAGGAAAACATTGGATCATTCAGAACTTCTGAAGTGAGTTTTCTGCACTGAAAGTAAAGGGGCCGAATAATATTACACGCCCCACTTTTCAGTTTTTATTTGTTAAAAAAGTTTAAAATACCCAATAAATGTTGATCCACTTCATGATTGTGTTCCACTTGTTGTTAATTCGTCTATATATTAGAATTTATATCTTTATGTTTGAAGCCTGACATGTGACAAAAGATTGAAAAGTTCAAGGGGGCAAAATACTTTCACAAGGCACTGTATATACCCTTGTCAATGTTGGTGTGTAATTTCTATGTGGAGGACAGCACCTGCAGTGCCATCCTTTTAACTCTTCCCTAGTCACTGGAACTGTACTTCATTTATTGCATTTTATTTGCATAATACTTCATTTTTTCTCTGTTTAATTGTTAGGGAATACAATAGAGATCGTGCAGCTGAAAGTGCGTCGTCACACGTTCGCTATGTATTTTCAGAGGTTCACAATGCAAATTCTTGCTGCCAGAGCATCATTTTAGAGCACTGGTTCTCAAACTCCAGTCCTCATGGCCCTTAACAGGTCATGTTTTCAGGATTTCTTTAGTATTACACAGGTGATGCCTTGATGATGATTCCTTCACCTGTGCAATTCTAAAGAAATCCTGAAAACATGATCTGTTGGGGGCCGTGAGGACTGGAGTTTGGGAAACACTGCTTTAGAGTCATAAAGTAATAAACTGCAGTATCTTTTTTTTAGTCATAGCAATGGTTTTAATTCGGTTAATAATTGCTGACAGATTCCTCCTTTGGCCTGGGAGGCGAGAGTGAGGTCCAAATGCTGATGCAAAGGCGGTCAAGAAGGTAAAAATTTGGAGTCCACCCCTTTACTGGTCTAGGTGATAATAGAGTGGACAAAGGCAGAGAAGTGTGGAATGAACTGCCGATAATAATCCCAAGAACCGCTGAGTTTGAATCCAATGGGACAAGACCACAGCTCGCTGCGTAAAGTTCTCTACAGATCCCAGAATCCAGGTCTGAGAAAACTGCACTCCACCAAAAGAAACCTGTGTAGACATGGTTAGAGAGAGAGAGGTGTCATTATCGCCTATGGAGGCCTGTCTTACCTGGCCAAGGTGGAGGAGTTTTTCGGGCTTTCGGGACAACTGCAACGTAAATGAGTGGAACTCCCACAACATAAGCAAAGGTTCTTAGTGACCCTCTCTTCAGCAGTTCACCAACCTGACATGGTCTAACTCAATAGGCTTGGAACTGAAAACAGGAGCTGGAACATGCAGTGTAAGTGGCCTTTGGGAAATTCGCCCCTGAAGAGCTTTTTCTCTGGAGCGCTCCTGAAACCGTAAATCGATACAAATTGCAAGGGATATGAGGTTGTCCAGGGTTGGTGGTAGATCTTGAGTCACCAGTTTTTCCTTAATCCTCCTAGACAAACCTCACAGGGAGTCTCCTTGAGGAAGGAGCTCGGCTAGAGGCTCCGAAACGCGTAGGATGAAATAAAGAAAAATCTGCCCAGTTAACTCTTCGTTTCCTGGTGATTCCTGTTTGGCAGGGCGGGCATTTCGGCATTTGTTCCTATTACAGCATTCCTGTTTCCACGTTTATCGTGAAGGTGCGGCCCTGCAGCAGCCATCTTATAAGCCATATTACAGGCGATTATACTGGTTGTGGGTGACACAACTGAATCAGATAAGCAGTTCTCAATTTACACCGATATAACCTTAAAAAAAGGATAAGACCCTATGCGCATTTATCTCACGTTTGCCGACTAGCAACATGTTAGTCCACTAAAGCTCATAAGCCAAGGTGCGGAACTGGATGGCATACTGGACTGCTGAAAGAGAACCTTGTAGGCTGAAGAGGGTATCCATGGCAGATGCCACCCATCCAGACTCATCAAAGACTTTATCTGTATCTGTGGCACCCCTACGGTTGAATCACCAAAAGAACATCTGGAGCAGGGAAGGATTTCCACATCAGGTAAGCCAACACACAACACCTTCCACCCCAGACCTGAAGGGGGAGCTCCACTTGCCGACTTCAGGCAGGTCCCCTATAAATTCAGGCCTGTGTGCAGAGTTAGGGAGTTCAGTACGGAGCAGTACTGAGGAAGACACCTGGTGAACGGTGCCGCGCTAGGCCCATGCCAGTAAGGGAGCCTAGCCAATGTGAGGGACCCAAGAGTGAGGGTTGGAGGTAAGGTGAGTCGTTAGAGAGGAGAGATGAACCAAGCTGCTTCACCCCAGAAGAGCAACAGGGACGACCCCGACACCGGAATCCGAGACTGCAAGGGTCCAGTCAGTACAGCAGTGAAGACCGGAGGCCAGGGAGACTTCAGTCTCCTGGCACAGCAGCACTTGTAGCAAAGCCACCAGCAGAGCCAGGAGCCACAGTGGATTCAGCGGTGCCCAGCAAAAGGGCTCTCATCGCCTGCTATACAAGTGAGGGACACAGGAGAGGTCAGGGCCAGGTTTCAGACAGCCCAGGACTAATGCACACACACAGCAACAGGGAGGCCTCATAATTCATCAGGTATGGAAATCCTGAACTACTACCCAACCACCTGGACTGAACCCTGGACCTAACCTTGAATAGCAGCATCAGTAAAGGTATCGAAACAAAGATCCTGTGTGTGTGTGCCTGCTATTGCGGCCCTGATCCTGCTCCCATCATAGACTGTCCTGTAATATCTCCACCTGATAAGACGCCTTCCCTGCAGCACCAGAGACAAGGCTGTGTTGAGAGCTGCCTCTCTGTGTAAGTCCTATACAACACTTCAACTGCCCCAGGGATCCCGCTCCACCTATGGGGAGCATAACCATCTTGCTGCTCCACCATCACCCTGGAGGTCTGTCCCGCAGCGCAGGTAACATTACCGGAACCATAGGTGGCGTCGCAAACTATTTTTAGTATTATTTTTACTTCTTCCCCTTTTTCGGCAACCACTAGGCCACGGGACCAGGCAAAAGGCTCCAATGACATTCCCGTGAAATCAAACACCCAGGACCCGGTACCCCACGGCACTGGGGCAGGTCATATCCAAAAGGTCCTGTAGATGTGACACAATGAGATCATCTTCCCATCAGAGGGTTGAAAACAGGTTTAGGCCTCTCCCACCAGGTGAGAGGCTAAGAAATCCTTCTTGGCTATGTCAGTAGGGTACTGTTGAGGAAGTAACCAAAAATGCAATGGCACTAATTAAGGAATCCTCTGCACAACTTGGGATCACCGCTGTATTGGGTCAGCTTGAAGAGGCAAGGCGGGGGTCTGGACAAGGAGACAACCACTGGATCTAACACAGGAGGCTGTAGAGGTAATGAAGCAGCGGACAGTTGCATAGTGGTGAGGTATTTATCCACTGAAGACATATAATTACACTTATGAGTCTGCATCTCACGTTGTCAGTCAAGTTTCTGGTATAAATCTGCTAGTTGGGTTACAGTAGTGGGCTCTGCAGCTTGTAGATTACTCAGATAGGCATCCAAGGTATGCATAAAGGTCATGAATTGATCCTAACTCTGCCAGAGGCTGGAAAGTTCTCTCTGGACTGTAAATTGGGTGCCCATGGTCTAGGCAAACTGTTATGCCCTGAGAGGAGAGAGTGAGGACAGTAGTCCCACTGAGTCAAAGAAGGACTTGTGTAAGATGACCTCTGTGACAGGAAAAGACCAAACAGAGCCTTCGGTAAAAAAACAATTTGGACTTTATTGCAGAGCTAGGTTCACAGAGTGGAATGCTTGAGATACTGTAGGACCCCCTGGGCCATGACACCAAACTCCTCCAGGGGGAGCAAACAGCATGTGGACCCCTATACAAGGATTGACCCGGAGCAAACCCAGGGGGTCTAAATGACTATGAGGACCAGAGGGGCGACTCGTATGCAATAGACTCTGAGTATAGAAATTCTACTTACCATATGGACGGTGGGGACACCAAAACCAGGAACAGTTGCGAGGAGTAGATTTACTGATACTGGCCATAGCGGAGGCATGGACGTTCTCTGTAGTCTGAGGTAGGAAAGGCCACCCAGAAATGGAGACTTGGTAAAACAGTGCAGTCAGTGGTGGGCAGGTACAGCCCCTAAAGGAAACATGCTCACACAGTACAATCTGTTTAGAGACGCGAGTAAGTTAAGGAGCAAAAGCAAGGCACAGAGACAGGGCACCTGAACACAGCAATATTCCAAGGGACAGATAGTGCAGTGCACAAAATACAGAAAAAGGACAGAGGATACGTTCACTCTGGGCTGCTGCTGAAGACTTTGCAAAGGAAGATCCAGGGCTCACCAGAGGTGATAAGTAGTTTTTATTCAATTTATTTCAAAGCCATTGCAAGTTTCTTCTTCAGGAAAGGAACCACAGCCCTTGGTTCCTTTCCTGAAGAAGCAGCTTACAATGGCTTTGAAATGCATTGAATAAAACCCTTGTAAAGAATAAGCAATATTCCAGTAGCAGCCATCTTGTCCAGATGCTACCATATCTCACTCCTTGGAGATAGCCCCAACCTTTTTGGCCTGATGCAATCATCTCTTGGGAGATGGATATGTTCATCAACTTGAGGAAATGATCTCCTTGGCCACACAATGGCCAATTTCCTATAGATTAGAGCTAGGTGATGTTAAAGCCCTTAGGCAGTCAGGCAATGGAAGACCCCCTGTTTCTTACCATAGAAGTGTAGAAAACCAATTTCCCCAAGTCTACAAATTCAAACAAAGTGTCCCACACAGCCCAGACTTCCCGACTCCCGAATAATTTTTCCAAATTCTGACTATATTAAATATGTTAGCAATATACTACTCACACCGTTGGAATCATGGTGCCCAGCTGTACCCAGCTATTTCTCCCAATTCTTTCTAGCACTCCCCATTGAGCAGATACATAGAATGGGGAGTAGAAGCCAGCTAGTGAACCCGTGTTTGGTCTTCAATCGTAGTGCAGAGCCCTCTGGGTCCGATAGTACCCAGGCCGTTCCACTCGTAACCTCCGGTGGAAACTTATGACCCATAGTAGTTTTTGAAAATTACATGTCCCAACTTAGGGCGCTGGAACTATGAGACAGCCCAGGGTCAGATGATAGGAATGAGATGGGAAGGCCTCTTACAGTACAAAAACGACCCATCTCTTCTCCATATAGGTATTCTTCTGAAGAGGCATTTTTATTATTACATCAAGCCAGAGTACACCCAGGAACATGGTTGGCAACCTGCTGCCCCTTGTAGTGCCACCAGCATTAAGATAACTGATCACAAGTCTCTGTAATTCTGTGTGTATCCCATTTATCTTTTATTTGCATAACTGACTACCATTTGTAATATCTGATAATACCTGTACATATAAATATTAATATCTAGTGTGCCAATAAATATATTAATTTAATCTTGCGTTGTCCTTTTATCTTGATCACGAACCCCCACATCTGTGTGCTCATTTAACGCTACCTGGGTTGGTTTCTGACACAATATAAGCTCGATCACCGACCGTACTTATATCAAACAAGGAACTGGTGGCAGCAATTAATGCTTGGGGTTATTCCGGACCTCTATTAGTGATGTTCTGGCTGTTATTAAATGTGCTTCTGGTTGTGGACCAGAAGACATATATCTCACTAACTGAGAGGTGCCTTAATAAACCAGCACTGACAGGGCAGCTGTGGTCCTTCTTTTATCCTCAGGTAGTTCTCTCACTGTCCTGAGCATAGAGGAGGGGCTATAGTTCTGCCAGGTTCAGTGGCCAATTCGTCACTCCCCTTCTCTCTACCGGTGTGTCCTGTATCTTCCTTTGGAAAGTCTTTAGAAGCAGTGTAGAGTGAACATGTCCTCTGTCCTTTTTCTGCTTTAAATATCTCATTTGTGATCGACAGTAAACTACCACTGTACAGAAGTGCTACTATACAGCCAAGCAGCACATGCCCTTATTTAATATAATACCCACTGGGTGGCGCTACCTGTCCACACTGTGCTGTGCTGATTCTCAGATTTCTTAAAGGTACCGTCACACTCGACAATACTGCTAGGCAATTTCACTGGCAATTTGCTAGTTGCAGTGAAATCATAAACACATTGTTCTATTTTGTTGCCGTGTACAAAATGGAACAATATGTCCATGATTTCACATGAGTCACCAAATTGCCAGTGAAATTGCAAGCAATATTGCTTCGTGTAACGGTACTCTTAGTATTGGAGTATGCATGCTCATCTCATATAGGTTCTGCATTTTGCAATTTCAGTTAAATGTGGTTTTGGATAATAGTGACTTAGGCTGGGTTCACACTGCGGCAGCGTCCGGTCCGGGGCTGTCAGGGGTGACAGCCTGGACCGGAGTTTTTCTGCATAGGAGACTGTCGGGCTGCACGGAGCTGGATCGCGGCGGGTGGTAATTATCTGCTATCCGGCTGCTGTGTCGCCGGATGAATCCTGCAGAAGTGGGGATTTGTCTGCCGATTCCAAAAACGTTGCATGCACCGTTTTTGGAATCGGCAGACAAATCCCCACTTCTGCAGGATTCATCCGGCGAGCTAGCAGCCGGATAGCAGATAATTACCACCCGCCGCGATCCAGTTCCGTGCAGCCCGACAGTCTCCTATGCAGAAAAACTCCGGTCCAGGCTGTCACTCCTGACAGCCCCGGACCGGACGCCGCCGCAGTGTGAAGCCAGCCTTACAAAACTTTAACATTTTTGGTAATCTGAATAGATAATTAAAATAAAAATAGGTTGATTTTTGAACAATGAACGATCATTTATAGTGAATGGATGTTGTTCTATTGCAGCCATTAATCTACTTTGGCAGTCAGAGTTGAACAAAAAAATAGCGAAGAATGAATGACCTTCTTGAACATCCAGGGAACATTATGATAATGTTCTTTTGGAAAAATTGTCCATTGGTTATTGGATGAAAATTTTAGATACACTTGACCTCTTATTATATGTCAGTAGGTGCTAAAACAAATGAGTATTTAATATGGAATTGTCTGTTTTCATTAACTTTGAATGAATATACCCCTATTAACATGAGAGACTACTATATAATGGCATGTTAGTTTTAGAAAAATATTTATTTTTTGTTTTAGTTCCAGAAGATCCCCCACAGAATGTTGTCAAGGGCAATATTACAGCAAGATCCTTTTCTGTAACTTGGGATGCTCCAACTATTGTGACTGGAAAATTCAGTTACAGAGTTGAACTGTATGGTCCAACTGGTAAGTTATTTGATATACACAGTAAGCTATGCTTCAGGCTATTGCCATCCATGCTTTGTCTGTTGTCACTCATTAAATGGATTGTACAGGGGGCAATTCTGGTAAGTAGTACACCTTAAAAATTGGTTGCTTTAATGTGTGTAACAAGAAAAAATATTCAAGCTATTAAAATACCTGAATTAAAAAAGCTGATCTGTTCTCCTAGACTACTGCAACTCTCTACTGATCAGTCTTCCTCTTACTAATCTTTTTCTGCTCAATCCATACTGAACTTGTCTGCAATGCCTTCACTTTTTTGCCACTTATTGCACTGGTTATCCATTAAAGGTTATAGATAGGGATGAGCGAACCCGAACTGTAAACTGTTCGTACTGGACACCTAGTGAAAACTGAGCATGGGCTTCTAACTGTATTTCCATGTTACTGTCGGATTTGTGATCCGGATAAAGCTTGATGAAAGGTTGCAGAGCAACTAATCAGCAAGCTTTTCCAGTGTAGCACTTCCGGCCCCATCACAGCCATGTCAAGTATTGGCATGGCTGTGATTGGCCAGCACACCACTTGAATAAAATAAATAAGTAATTTTTTTTTGTTAAAAAAATGACGTGAGCTCCCTCCTATTTTTCATAAAAAAGTACAGGTAAAACAGATAGCTGCAGGCTGCATCCCCCAGCTGTCTGCTTTACCTTGGCTGGTTATCAAAAATAAAGGAGATTCCATACCATTTTTCTTTAATTGTTTAAATAAATACTTTAAAAAGTTGTTATGGCTCTTGCTTATTTTTGATAACCAGCCAAGGTATAGCAGACATTCGGGGGGTGGTATTATCATAGTGGGAAAACCCATGGTTATTTGGCCCTTACCAGCCTAAAAATAGTGGCCAATAGCCACCCCACAATTGGCACATTCATTAGATGTGCCAATTCTGGATCTTTACCTAGATCTTCTTATTGCCCTTATGCAGTGTCAATCAGGGTAATGGTTAATGGGATGGATATCAGCTGTGAATTGATAGCTGACATTAAGCCTAGTAATAAATATGCATATTTCAGACACCCCCATCACCCACATGACAAGTAAATGGTTAAAAACACACATAGGAAAAACACTTTATTAGAATAAACTACCCCTTCATGCCCTTTTTTACAAATTTGTTATACAAATTGTCCCACTAAACTCCGACAATAATCCAAGAGAGAATAAAGACTCTCCCACAAGCCTTTATTCACCAATTTATTACATAAAAAGTATCCTCGAAGTTCCGAAAATAGTCCAATAGGTAATGTCTCACGATATTCATCGATTCCCATGGAGTTTTGTTCTAAGAAAGTTCTCAGAAAGAGGCTCCAGTGGTCTCTGCGAGTCAGCGAATGCACTTGATTTTTTTATGGGTGCTGATGTCAGTAACTTTACATAACCTTACCACTAATATGAAAATCTGGGACTTGCACTGCCCTCCAACACTGCGGTAGCTGTCAAAAGTGGCGAAGACATGTAAGTTTACTGACGTCATCACTGGTCTTGCTGGGACACAGTGCTGTCCTCTGTGACCGCTATACCTGGTGAGAGTGGTGATGATACCACGTTCACATTACATGGTGAGAACGGTGAGCTCATGTAAGTAGGTTACTGAAATCATCATCACTCTCGCCGCATATAGCAGTTGTAGAGAACAGCACTGCTCACTGGCAAGAGCAGTGATGATGTCAGTAACCATACATGACCTCAGCGCTCTCGCCGGTAATTGCAGTTGTTGAGGTCAGCGCCAGACCTGGATTTTCCCATGAGCATTAAGGTCAAGTAGTATTACTCACGTTAGTGCCCATGAAAAAATCCAGAGCTGGCGCTGACCGCAGTGACCCCTGAAGTCTCGTTTTGAGAACTTTCTCAGTATGAGACTCCATTTGAATTGATGGGTGTCATACGACATTACCTATTGGATTATCCCCAGAACTTCCAGGATTTTTTAATTAGTAAATTGGTGAATGGGGGCATGTGGAGGAGACTTTATTACCTATTAGATTAATGTCTTAGCTTTATGTGACAATTTTTGATCATAAATTGACGAATGAGGGCATGTGTGTGCGTCTTTATTAAAATAAAGTATTTTTTTCCTCTGAGTGTGTCTTTTTTAACCATTTACTTACCAAGCTAGTAATGGAGGTGTCTGATAGATGCCTATCCATTGTTAACCGCTGGGCTTGATATCAGCTGTCCATTAACAATTACCACATTTGCCACAACACTATAGAAATCGGGATGAGCTGTGCATAGCTCCAGAATTGGCACGTATAATGATTGCGCCATTTCTCAAGTGTCAGTGAGCTGCTATTTTTAAGCTGGAGAGGGCCAAATAATAATGAGCCTTCCCACTTCGATAATACCAGACCTCAGCTGCCTGCTTAACCATGGCTGGTTATCAAAAATAGGGCGGAGCCCAATTTTTTTTTTTTTTAATATTTGTTTAAATAGTTTATAAAAAGGCATGCGAATCTCCTCTATTCTGATAACCAACCAGGGTAAAACAGACAGCTGGGGTTGCATCCCGTAGCTGTCTATTTTACCTGCACTGGTTATCAAAAATAGTAGAGACCCCATGTCATTTTTAAAACTATTTATTTATTTTTATACTACACTTGCATCTGTCATGCCTGGTTATGAGAGAAGACAGCTAGCGTTTAAAGGGAACCTATCACTACCTGTACCTGCAGCTTCCTACTACATCCCTAGGCATCCCTGTCTGAGCTAAATGAGATGCATAAATGCATAAAAAATGCTATTTATAACTTACAATTTCCCTGTTCTGAAGGCGATCCTAGAAGGGTGGTTGGTTTCTATGGGTCCATTCTCCCCACTTGCTCCATGATATCATGCCCCAGTGGGTGTGACAATAAATTCAGAAGCACAGTCCTGCACTTTAATTTCAGTGGGTGGTTCCTTCCTGGTATGATGCACAGGTGAGCGTCATTTCCGGTGCAGTGTCATTTTCCGGCCCGATGCAGGACCGGAAATGACGCGTGCCTGAAAGTCATACCAGGAAAGAACAGCTCACTGAATTTGAAACTCGGGACTGTGCTTCTGAGTTAATTATCATGCCCCACCGGGGTGTGATACCATCTAGGAAGAGGGGAGAGTCAACTCGGAGAGACTGCCCACCCATCGCCCACAAGTTGCCCACCTGTCTAGGAATGCCCTCAGAACAGTGGGAAATATAAGATGTAAATAAAATTTTTTACACATTTATACTTCACATTTGGGTCAGACAGAGATGATTAGGGATGTAGCAGGAAGCTGCAGGGACATGTAGTGATAGGTTTGGGGTCATAAATAACCTGACAGGTTCCCTTAAAGGATTCATGAACAGCTGGCTGATTGCAGCCAATCGCAGATAACAGCACAGAGGGTAGACTAGGGAACAGGTGAATATTAATTTTGCTTAAACAGCAGGAGGCTTGTATAGCAGTGTGACTGCAAACAATCAATGACACTAACATGTAGAGAATTGGAAGCAGAAGTAGAAAATATGCATTTTGTTTAAACAACGGGCCAGAAAAGAGACTGACTGCTGCCTTATCTTTGGGGAAACATGATATGTATAATTGTCCTGCTCTTCCCCCATTTTGGTTCCTTTTTCAACCTCCTAGTCCTTACTATGACCAATTTACAGCTATTTTTCAGCACAGAAGTTCAAGTCCTCATTGACTTGTATGGCATTCAGAGTCCAGGGATGAATTCGGATCAAGTCAGATTCCCAAACCTTTTTTTAAAGTCCGGCCTAAACCAGTGAACCTGAACAACCATGAGTCTACTCATCTCTAGTTACAAAGCTTAATATAAACTTATCTCTCGAGATATTAAAAATGAGGGAGAGGAGAAAGGGAAAAAACTCACCAATAGTAGAATGTCCAGCTCATAGGAGTAGTCCTGCACATCACAGTCCTGATTCCGGACCAAAGGTGAATCCAAAGGAAAAACATCCAGCGAGACAAATTCCGTTTGTTGAAAGCGGTGTTGCTTTAAATGCAGATAAAAAGCTTCAACAGTACAGGCAATGTGCTAGGTGCTGAGGCCAACGCGTTTCGACGCTGAGGTCTTAATCATGGCTGATGATTAAGACCTCAGCGTCTAAAGGCGTTGGCCTCAGTACCTGGCACATTGCCTGTACTATTGAAGCTTTTTATCTGCATTAAAAAGAACACCGCTTTCAACAAACGGAATTTGTCTCGCTGGATTTTTTTTTACTTTAAACTTATCTCTCTCACCCACAAAGCTCTCCACAGTTCTGGACCACCCTACATCTCCTCTATCTATCATCTCTGTAGTATATCACCCTATCCATGCTCTCCATTATGAAACTGATCTAAGACTAACATCCTCCATAATCCAAATCTCCCACTTCTCTCTCCAAGACTTCTCTCATGCTGCTCTAATTTTTTGGAATACATTACCCTGTAAAAGCCAATTAATATCTAGTCGCCATATATTTTTAAGCATGCTTTAAAAACTTAACTGTTTGGACAAGCCTATCACCTCACTTCACTAATCTAATTCTTGTCTGTTTTCCCCTTTTGTCAGAATCTAGTCCCTCCTATTATAGCACCACTCCAGAATTTTATTTTATTGCACCACTGGAGTGATATCTTAGGCTACCTTCAGACTTGCAGATGCATCTGCAGCGTTTTGCAGATGCATCTGCAAGTATCTGCATGCAGACCGCGGCCCCTATGTTTATAATGGAGCGCACGGCGGTCTGCAGATGCTTGCAGACCGCTGTGCGCTCTCATTGCCCGCCATTAGTGATCTGTGCGCAGGAGGATGCCTGCGTACAGATCACACACTCTCATCCGCACCAGGGACGCGAGATGTTGGGCCTCCCTGCGCTGCGGATTCCAGCCCCCAGCTGCTTAGTTGTACCTGGCTAGACATAGAAATTGCGCAGAGCCCCACGCATTTTTTTTTTATTATTTCATGAAATTCATGAAATAATTAAAAAAAAGGGCTCCCCTATATTCTTGTGTCCGGCCAGGTACAAATAGGCACCTGGGGGTTGGGGGCAGCCTGTCGCTGCCTGCTGGATCCGGCTGGTTCCAGAAATACGGCGAAGCCCATGTGAAATTTTTTTCTGACAAATCCATAAAACAATGTAAATAAAAGGGACTGCATCTTTATTAACCCCTGGACCATGGGCGAGGAGTTAATAAAGATGCAGTCCCTTTTTTAGGATTGTTTTATTGATTTTTCAGAAAAAAAATTACATGGGCTTCGCCGTATTTCTGGAACCAGCCGGATCCAGCAGGCAGCGACGGGCTGCCCCCAACCCCCAGGTGCCTATTTGTACCTGGCCAGACACAAGAATATAGGGGAGCCCTTTTTTTTTATTATTTCATGAATTTCATGAAATAATAAAAAAAAAAATGCGTGGGGCTCCACGCAATTTCTATGTCTAGCCAGGTACAGCTAAGCAGCTGGGGGCTGGAATCCGCAGCGCAGGGAGGCCCAAGCTTTCTGGGCACCCCCGCTGCAAATTGCAGCCCGCAGCCGCCCCAGAAGATGGCGCGTTCATTGAAGCGCCATCCTCTGGCGCTGAACCCCGCTCTTCCAGCGGCCCTGGTGGCGGTGGCACGCTGGGTAATAAAGAGGTTAGGGCCAGCTTTGTATTATCAGCTGGCCCTAAGCCCGAAATTTATGGCGGTCATGCCAATATTAGACATGACCGCCATGAATTTCTATTAAATTGTTTTAAAAAAAGCACAACACAGAGAAAAATTTTTATTAGAAATAAAAAAAAAAGCCATTAGGGACTCCATCTTTAATTAAAAAAATCCTCTTCCGTCCGACGCAGTCCAAAACGTGATGTCCTCTCAGCTCATCCCTGTGCATAGATATAGATGTCTATGCACAGGGAATGAGCAGACTGAGAACAATCTCAGCACTGCTACATCAGGCAGCAGGCGGACTCTAGGACCCTGGAGCTGCGGCAGCCAGCACACAAAGCAGACAGCCTGACTCCTTACTGTGCGAGTTTCCCAGCGATTACTTGCAAAGTAAACGAGTCCAATGCAAATCAATGGCAAAACTAGGATTGCTTCAGGCTGAAGCTTCCGAGACACATCTGTGATTTGTAAATCACACACTACTCGCTATTACTCGCTTCCCCATTCATTAACATTGGACTCGCTAGACTCGCAACGAGTAGCGAGTCCCGGGCTCGGACTCGCTAGAGTCAAGCGATTCCGAGTAATTTAGGATTCGCCCATCACTAATTATCTGTATAAGTCCGCCACTGGACTTGCCCAATGAACAAATGAATGTCCAAGGATCCATACTGCTTTTCCACCTGTGAAAGAAATAATAGAGATTAAACAAGAGCATCCGGTCAAACATTCAACTTGACTCTTCCAGAAGCCCATCTCCTAATCCTCATAGGTTTATACTCCTGTAAGGCTGAGGTCACACATAGAAATCCGTTTTTGGAAGTGATTTCCATGACCAATCCATTTTTTTTTTTGGGTGCTTTTTGAGCCTCCTGTACCTCTCAACGTTTTTGGACTTAGTCATTTTTTGACCAAAATTTAAGAAAAAACGGATCCGTTTTTCCATAGGGCCCATGTTAAAATTTTTTATTTTTTTTGAAAAACGGACCCCAAAAATGTTGCTAGCAATGTTTTTGGCTCAAAAACATACCTAGCAATGTTTTTAGGTGCAGAAAAAAACGGACAGGGTGTTTATTACATCCAATCTGTTTTTCTATCAGTTTTTGGACTTAGAAAAAAAATTCCAAAAATTAAGCCAAAAACGGACCAAGGGTTTATGTGTGACCCCAGTCTAATCCGTTTTTCTATCAGTTTTTGGACTTAGAAAAAAAAATGCCAAAAATGAAGCCAAAAACGGACCAAGGGCTTATGAGTGACCCTAGCCTAAACCAATCCTATCCGCCTCTGTCGCTGTCCAGATGCGGAAGAAATGGAACAAAAATTGGTGACCTCCAAAGCCCAATTTAAATGAACATTGTTTTAACACCAAATTAAAATGAAACCTCATTAGTAGGTTGCCGTGCTACAAGGGAAAAATGGGTTATCGGAAGCGGCATAATACACAATCTGGGAAGAAATGAAGGAGAACCATCATACCCTTCCCGCTCTGGTCCGTCCGTCTTGGACCTGCAAACCAAAATATCAACCCAGTTTATAGACACACGTCCCCAAAAAAGAAAAAACCTGATCGACAATTTTTACTATAGAAAATCAATTTGCCAATGCAAAAAGTTGCAAAGAACACGAAGAAAAGCAAAGTTTAAACAAAAGAGTCTCAAATATGTGAAAACAAACATATAGGTCTCCTTCCGTCTGGTCAGAAGTGTTGTTTATTATTCTTTTCAAACAATGTGTATTAGGAAACAAAGTTAACATAGACACTTACCATGTAACTTCAGGAAGAAAGAAATACTGGATACTGATTTATATAAAGGGACATGGCTGAAACCCTTCGCCAATAAGCCGTGCAACAAACTCAAGGAAAACTTGGGATGAACCAAAGGATAAGAAACTTGCATAAGGCACAAAGTGCCATCCAATCTCTCCAAGCAGCCGTGTATGCATCCCCTGTTACTGGTGTCAAGACTTGCGATACAACCGGATATTACCTCCGATATAGTAACATAGTAACATAGTTTTTAAGGTTGAAGGAAGACTTTAAGTCCATCTAGTTCAACCCATAGCCTAACATGTTGAACAAGAGGAAGGCAAAAAAAACCCATGTGGCAACACTAAGCTTCACATTGGGGGATAAAATTCCTTCCTGACTCCAGATATGGCAATCAGACTAGTTCCCTGGATCAACGCCCTATCGAAGAATCTAGTATGTATAACTTTTAATATTATAGTTTTCAAGAAAGGCATCCAGGCCCTTCTTAAATGTTAGTAGTGACTCACTCATTACAACATAATGTGGCAGAGAGTTCCATAGTCTCACTGCTCTTACAGTAAAGAATCCGCGTCTGTGATTATGATTAAACCTTCTTTCCTCCAGACGTAGAGGATGCCCCCTTGTCCCAGTCTCAGGCCTAAGAGTAAACAGATCATTAGAAAGGTCTCTGTACTGTCCCCTCATATATTTATACATTATTATAAGATCACCCCTAAGCCTTCGTTTTTCCAAGCTAAATAACCCCAAGTTTAATAACCTGTCTTGGTATTGCAGACCCCTTAGTCCTCTAATGACTTTTGTCGCTCTTCTCTGGACCCGCTCTAGTTCAGCTATGTCTTTCTTATACACCGGAGACCAGAATTGTACACAGTATTCTAAGTGTGGTCGCACTAGTGACTTGTATAGAGGTAAAATTATGTTCTCCTCATGAGCATCTATGCCTCTTTTAATGCATCCCATTATTTTATTTGCCTTTGCAGCAGCTGCCTGACACTGGCCACTAAATGTGAGTTTGTCATCTACCCATACACCCAGGTCTTTTTCAGTGACAGTTTTGCCCAGTGTTTTACAATTAAGAACATAATTATACCTTTTGTTTCCTCTGCCCAAGGGCATGACTTTACATTTATCCCCATTAAAGCTCATTTGCCATTTAGCAGCCCAAGCTTCTAGTTTACATAAATCCTCCTGTAATATAAAATTGTCCTCCTCTGTATTGATTACCCTGCAGAGTTTAGTGTCATCCGCAAATATTGAGATTCTACTCTGTATGCCCCCTACAAGGTCATTAATAAATATATTAAATAGAAGCGGGCCCAACACTGACCCCTGTGGTACCCCACTGTTAACTGTGACCCATTCTTAGTGTGTTCCATTAATAACCACCCTTTGTTTCCTATCACTAAGCCAGTTCTTAACCCACTTACACATATTTTCCCCTATCCCCATTGCCCTCATTTTATGTATCAACCTTTTGTGTGGCACCGTATCAAAACCTTTTGAAAAGTCCATATACACCACATCCACTGCATTTCCTTGGTCCAGTCCAGAGCTTACTCCTTCATAGAAGCTTATTAGATTAGTTTGACAGGAACCATGTTGATAATGGGTCATGAGGTTATTTTCTTCAGATACTCCAGTATAGCATCTCTTAGAAAATCCTCTAGGATTTTACCCACAGTAGAGGTTAAGCTTACTGGCCTATAATTTCCAAGTTCAGTTTTTGTCCCCTTTTATAGCTTCCACAGAAAACCCTGGCAAGGGATACCATCCGAATTGATGTTCATTAAGGCGTGCCCCGACTCCACCCCCTTTTGAGACAAGAAAAAATTTACCTAACATAAGAACTGATTCCAAAACCAGGGAACGCCTCAACTAAATATTAAATT
>JARQOC010000004.1:400245920-400295898 GCA_033576535.1 Allobates femoralis | reverse complement strand
ATGCCTTACAATAGCCAGTGGCTTCTCTTAGGGTCTGTTGCATTTTTGGCACTTTCTTTCAGAACAGTTTTATCACAAAACCTGAAGGATTTCCTTCGAAAGTGAATCAAACTTTGGAAGTCTCTTGCATACATTGCTTAATCCTTGCAAAATTTATATCTGCAAAATGTCAATTTTTGCAGCTGTGGATATAACTCATAGTAATGAATGGGAAAAAAATCTGCAACAAAAGGGCATCTAAAAAAAGTGTCAAAAATGCAGCAAAATCAAGCGTCTTAGGCTGTGGTCACAGTACCATTTTTCACATGCATTTTTGGAGACCTGCGTTTTCAAAAACACATGTAAAAAACGCACCCATAGGCCCCCATGTTAAAAAACGCATGCCCTAATAGCCAAAAAGCATGTGTGACTGTCCCATGCATTTTTGGAGCATATCCAAAAACGCATGCGTTTTTTAATAAGGGGCCTTATGGAAAACGCATGCAAAAACGCATGTACAATTAGTGCCATTCAAAAACGCATGCGTTTCCCATAGGAGCCCATGTTAAAAAAACGCATGCGTTTCCGGAAACGCATGCGTTTTTTTAACATGGGCTCCTATGGGAAACGCATGCGTTTTTGAATGGCACTAAAAGGTACTAATTGTACATGCGTTTTTGCATGCGTTTCCCATAGGATCCCATGTTATAAAAACGCATGCGTTTTTGAATGGCACTAAAAGGTACTAATTGTACATGCGTTTTTGCATGCGTTTCCCATAGGAACCCATGTTATAAAAACGCATGCGTTTTCTACAAAAACGCATGCGTTTTTCAAAACGCTCAAAAAAATACTACAAGCACTATTTTTATGTGCAGATTCAAAAACGCAGCCAAAAACGCAGGGAGCCATCAGAGACCTTAAAAAACTCATGCTGACATGAAAAACGCATGTAAAAAAGCATGCGTTTTTAAAAGGCACCAAAAAAACTGTGACCACAGCCTTACACAGTGTTAGGCTAGGGTCCGACTAGCATCAGCTTTTTGGCTGACAAATTCGTCTAAAACTTAAAATTGTACACCTGAGCATACAGTGTTAACGTACTATAACACTGTGTTCAGGCTGCCTATACATCCATATGGTTACTGGTCTCCCAGTGCAGCCAGCCGCTTGACAAATAAGGACCGGTTATGCACTATTCCTGAGCGCACACGGAAATGCGGTTTGCAGCATTATCCTGTGCAGTCATAAATAGCACATATCCGGTCCTTCTGTGTCAAGCGACCGGCTGAGTTGGGAGAACGGTAACCATAGGGATGCATAGGCAGCCTAAATACAGCGTTATAGTACGTTAACAATATGCGCTAAGGCTGCAGAATTCTAAGCTCTAAATGGATTCATCAGCCAAAAGGCTGATGCTAGTCTGACTCTAGCCTTATTCTATCAACACTTCAGGAATGGCAGCAGACTTTTTTGCTGCATATGGCTAAGGTCTGATTAGCGTCAGCACTGAGGCTGATGATTCCATTAAAAACGTAGTCTCTGGCAGGCGCAGCGTTAATGGCATGTAACGCTATGTGCCACCTGCCTATGTATTGCAATGGTAACTTGAGGTTTCGCGCAGCCACATGCTCCACAGAGAAGTCCCGGATATGCACTATTGCAGAGCGCAGAGGAAAATGCTGCAAACTGCGTTTCCTGTGTACTCTGCAATAGCGCATATTCAGGACTTCTCTGTGGAGCCGGTGGGTGCGCGAAGCCTCAGGTTACCACAGCAATGCATTGGTAGGCAGCGCATAGCGTTACATGCAGTTAAGGGCAGACGCTGGTCTGGAATGTGTACACATACCCTTAGGCTAGGGTCACACTAGCGTCAGCCTTCTGGCTTACGGATTTGTGTAACACTTAAAATTCTGCAGCCTGAGAGCAAGTGTTAACATGCTGTAATGCTGTGTTCAGGCTGCCTATATATTCCTATGGGTACAGGTCTCCCAGCGCAGCCGGCCACTTGAGAAAGAAGTACTGGATATGCGCTATTTCTTTTCTGAGCGCACAGGAAAACATTGCAAACCGCGTTCCTGTGTGCACTCAGAAATAGCACCTATCCGGTACTTTCTGTGTCAAGCGGCCGGTTGCAGTGGGACATATATAGGCAGCCTGAACACAGCGTTACAGCACGTTAACACTATGTGCTCAGGCTGCAGAATTCTAAGTTTTACACGGATCTGTCAGCCAAAAGGCTGACACTAGTTTGATCCTAGCCTTATGGACTAGAAAAGTCCAGCATCTAAAATGGAAGCATTTCCAGCTTTTTATGTGAGAAAACCATAAAATGAGGAAGGCTGATGTGATCCAAGATCCTGCAAACATTTTAAAGCTGATAGCTAGTCGAATAGTCTTTCTAAATATGAAAGGTAGTAGGGCTTGTATCAAGAAGTCAAATGAACATAAATATGTTAGGGGGTTAAAACACTCAGCAGAACTCTCTTAAGCTGCTTTCACATCAACAGTAAATATAATTAACGGCATATACTGCAGATGTCGCCGCACCTGCTGGATCTGCCATGTAATGGCCAACTTGAGGCACGAATCTGGCAAGCCCCATTCATTCTCTAGGGGGTTTACGGTCAGGTGCAGAAAGTGTGGTTTAGAAAGCTCTTGCGGCTGCAAATGCCGGATCCGTCAAAAACCGCACTTGCCACACCTGACTGCAAACCCCCTAGAGAATGAATGGGGCTTGCCGGATTCGTGCTGCAAGTCGACCATTACACAGCCGATCCAGCAGGTGAAGTGACATCTGCCGGATCTGCCGCGAATTACATCTACCGCTGAGGTGAAAGCAGCCTAAGGCTGGGGTCAGACTTGGTTATGGACCCACGTTTTCAGCCAGCGCTAATACTGGACAGCGTTCACGACAAGTGCTGTCTGGAAACGTGGTCCACAGCCACCCTGTGTTTACCTTAGTAGCAGCCGCACACAGAGCTGCAGGAGGTGTGCTTTTCTTCAAGTAGACAAGAATTACCAGTGTCCCTGCTCTGTCTCCCCGCTATGTCTGCTGCTCCTGGGCTGCTGGGTCATGAGTTTAATGATAGGCAATGGAAGCAGCAGGCATAGCGGGGAGACAGAGCAGGGGACACAGAAAATGTATTTCTATCTTTCTTATCTCTTTCTATCCTATTCGTCTATTGCAAATGCAACATAATGCAATGCTGCAGCGTTTTCTTGTCCATTAAAACAAACACATACTTGCAAACGCATGCCTATTTTGGTATGCATTAGTATGCGTTTGTTGTATGGAAGCCTATGGATGTATTAACACATCTGTTAGGTCTCTTTCACATCAGCAATTTTTACATTTTGCAGCAGATGCGGCACACACATAACGGCCGCACTAGTGGCACACTTGCAGCACACTTGCGGCAAGCCCCATGCATTGTCTATGGGGCTTGCAGCAGGTGCGGCAAGTGCGGTATTTGTTGTGGTTTCAGCACTTGCAGCCGCGAAAATAAAACGCTGCTGACCGTGTTTTGTTTTTCGCGGCTGCAACTGCCGGAAGTGCCGGAACCGCAGATATACCACACTTGCTGCACCTGCTGCAAGCCCCATAGACAATGCATGGGGCTTGCTGCAAGCATGCCGCAAGTGCAGCCGTTAGGCGGCAGAGGCGGTAAATCTGTCACACTGCCGCAAAATGTAAAAAACGCTGATGTGAAAGCAGCCTTACATGCGCTTGTGCAGCTGTCAAATGGATCAGTTAAATGAACAGTACAAACGGAATGTGAACCTAGCCTTAGGCTACCTTCACATGTCTGTGATTGAGGTATCTGGTTGAGATACATGGTATTCGTTTTCACACATACTGGACACACATATACGTGTGTTCCCAATATAATCTGTGGTGCTGCTTACCCATGCAAACCACATAGAAAGGAGACTTGTCCATTTTAGCCGGTCATCACGGATCACATGAACCCATACAATTCAATGGGGCTGTGTAAGTGCATACAACACAAGGATTACAACCATGTGATATCCATGTGCTGTTCATGTGACACGTACCAGAATTTAATGCATTCAAGAATGACTGATCTTTATGTGTTAAAGAAGAGTATAAATAATAGATAGACAGATACAGTACATAGGTGGATAGATAACTAAAAAGATAGATAGAGCGGTAGATAGATAAGAATTAGATTATAGATCGAACGATTGATAGAAAGATAGTTTGTATAGCTTTCTATTAACCAAATATATAAATGATTAAAGGGGTTGTCCATTACTAGGATAACTACTTCTGATATCACGTTTTCTCCCTGTAAAATAAAAAAAACTTATACTCACCTCCTGTACCACTGCCATTCAAGCGGTGTCAGTACTCATGTTCCCAGGGCTCATGGGACAGTACGCGAGTCCGACATCAAATCAACACTGGTTTTTGTCTCCACACCATCGGAAACTTCCTGTTGATTGCTCCTGCGTCTGCAGGTGGGGAGACAAATGGCACAATAATTAGAGGTTGGGCTTGTCTGACATCATAACGTCACATGAGTCTTGGAAATGTGAGTACCGACACCGCTGCACTAACACCGGCACAGGAGGTGAGTATAATCTTTGTTATTTTACATGGGGTAAACATGTGGAATCAGAAGAGGTTGTCCTAGCAGTGGACAGCCCCTCTAAATTAAAAAAAAATATGTGCTTCCCAACCCCCATTTTTGGTAACTGTCAAAAGAAAAAAGAACAGAGAGCACTCAGATGACATTTTCATGGACTGACAAAATGGAATAGATAATATTTTTCTCATTCTACTCCAAATATGAGAATTTCAGATCACACTCTGATCAGAGTCTTATCAAAATGTGATTAGGGGGCGTGGCCTAGCTGCATATTTATTATTATTATTAATTATTTATATAGCGCCATTAGGTTCCATGGCGCTTTACATGTGTAAGGGCAGACAAGGACAAGAACTAGTGATGGGTGAATCCTAAATTACTCGGAATCGCTTGACTCTAGCGAGTCCGAGCCCGGGACTCGCTACTCGTTGCGAGTCTAGCGAGTCCAATGTTAATGAATGGGGAAGCGAGTAATAGCGAGTAGTGTGCGATTTACAAATCACAGATGTGTCTCGGAAGCTTCAGCCTGAAGCAATCCTAGTTTTGCCATTGATTTGCATTGGACTCGTTTACTGTGCAAGTAATCGCTGGGAAACTCGCACAGATAAGAGTCCTGTCTGCTCTGTGTGCAGGCTGCCGCAGCTCCAGGGTCCTAGAGCCCGCCTGCTGCCTGATGTAGCAGAGCTGAGATTGTTCTCAGTCTGCTCATTCCCTGTGCATAGACATCTATATCTATGCACAGGGATGAGCAGAGAGGACATCGCGTTTTGGACTGCGTCGGACGGAAGAGGATTTTTTTAATTAAAGATGGAGTCCCTAATGGCTTTTTTTTTATTTCTAATAAAAAATTTTCTCTGTGTTGTGTTTTTTTAAAACAATTTAATAGAAATTCATGGCGGTCATGTCTAATATTGGCGTGACCGCCATAAATTTCGGACTTAGGGCCAGCTGATAATACAAAGCTGGCCCTAACCTCTTTATTACCCAGCGTGCCACCGCCACCAGGGCCGCTGGAAGAGCGGGGTTCAGCGCCAGAGGATGACGCTTCAATGAATGCGCCATCTTCTGGGGCGGCTGCGGGCTGCAATTTGCAGCGGGGGGTGCCCAGAAAGCTTGGGCATCCCTGCGATGCGGATTCCAGCCCCCAGCTGCTTAGCTGTACCTGGCTAGACATAGAAATTGCGTGGAGCCCCACGCATTTTTTTTTAAATTATTTCATGAAATTCATGAAATAATAAAAAAAAGGGCTCCCCTATATTCTTGTGTCCGGCCAGGAACAAATAGGCACCTGGGGGTTGGGGGCAGCCCGTCGCTGCCTGCTGGATCCGGCTGGTTCCAGAAATACGGCGAAGCCCATGTAATTTTTTTTCTGAAAAATCAATAAAACAATCCTTAAAAAGGGACTGCATCTTTATTAACCCCTCGCCCATGGTCCAGGGGTTAATAAAGATGCAGTCCCTTTTATTTACATTGTTTTATGGATTTGTCAGAAAAAAATTTCACGTGGGCTTCACCGTATTTCTGGAACCAGCCGGATCCAGCAGGCAGCGACGGGCTGCCCCCAACCCTCAGGTGCCTATTTGTACCTGGCCAGATACAAGAATATAGGGGAGCCCTCTTTTTTTATTATTTCATGAATTTCATGAAATAATTAAAAAAAAATGCGTGGGGCTCCGCGCAATTTCTATGTCTGGCCAGGTACAGCTAAGCAGCTGGGGGCTGGAATCCGCAGCACAGGGATGCCCAAGCTTTCTGGCACCCCCCGCTGCAAATTGCAGCCCGCAGCCGCCTCAGAAGATGGCGCGTTCATTGAAGCGCCATCCTCTGGCGCTGAACCCCGCTCTTCCAGCGGCCCTGGTGGCGGTGGCACGCTGGGTAATAAAGGGGTTAATACCAGCTTTGTTATACAAGCTGGTATTAAGCCCGAGATTCTTAATGTCAGGCCACGTTTGACCCAGCCACTAAGAATCTCCAATAAAGGGTTAAAAAAACACAGCACAGAGAAAATTTTTTATTTGAAATAAAAAAAAAAGCCATTAGGGACTTCATCTTTAATTAAAAAAATCCTCGTCTGTCCGACGCAGTCCAAAACGCGATGTCCTCTCTGCTACATCCCCTGTGCATAGATATAGATGTCTATGCACAGGGAATGAGCAGACTGAGAACAATCTCAGCACTGCTACATCATCTCTGTGAGCAGGCGGGCTCTAGGACCCTGGAGCTGCGGCAGCCTGCACAGAGAAGACAGCTGGACTCGGCTCGCAAAGTAACAGCAGTTACTTTGCGAGTTTCCCTGCTATCACTGGCACAGTAGCCGAGTCTAATGCAAGACAATGGCAATCCTAGTTTTGTCAGCGTTTGCCATTGATTTGCATTGGACTCGTGCGAGTAAACGCTGGGAAACTCGCAGAGTACCGAGTCCTGCGAGTCCCTTACTACTCGCCGAGTAACGAGTCCTAGCGAGTAGATTCGCCCATCCCAAACAAGAACATAAAATGACGACAATCAAATCATACAGGTACAGTAGGGTTGAGGACCCTGTCCATAAGGGCTCACATGGCAGAGGTTGCTTAGAGCAGGAGCTCCTGGACACTAAATCGGCTCCCATACCTTCCACAAATGGCAGATAACTCCACACCTAGCAACCTGCAGCATCAAGGCAACAGGAGAGCAGATGGGCAGAGTAAGAGGGGCAAAATGCAGCTCCCCTTTGAGAGTTACAGATTTCTGTCTCAGAGACCGGCAGTCCGGTTTGGTGCCTCCTTCTCCCCACTCAGCTCATGCTTCTAGGAGGGGATCTCCAACACCCTTGGAGACAACAAAGGATGAGCAGATGCAGTTGCCTGTAACACATAGAACTATGAAATCTCTTCTTAGAATAGGGTCACACTTGGCAAGCGTTTTTTTGGTGCCTTAAAAATAAGCATACGTTTCTGCATGCTTTTTTCCATTTCTGCATGAGTTTTTTTAAGGTGTTTGATGACACCCTGCATTTTTGCATGCGTTTTTAAATTAACACCAAAAAATGGTACAAGCAGACTTTTTTGGTGCTTTTTCAAAAACGCATGCGTTTTTTAAACACGGGCCCCCATGGGAAAGCATGCGTTTTTGAAAGTGTCTAAATGGACATGTGTGTTGCGTGCGTTTTTGCATTCGTTTTTGAAGGCAGCTCCTCACTTAAGTGCAAAAATGCATGCTAAAAAACGGGGAATGCGTTTTTTGCATGGAGGCCTATGGGTGCGTTTTTGCATGCGTTCCAAAAACACATGGAAAATCTGCAAGTGTGACCCTAGCCTTACATTACTGAGGAAGTCACTACAAGCAGACATTAAAGGAATGGTAAAAGAGAAAAGGGGGGAGAGCGCACATGAGAGGAACCCGGCGGTCTAGTGGGGGCTTAAAAACGGTGTGACAAGGTGCCGCTCACCTGATTAGGTTGTGCAATCCCTGCACAACCTCGGTAATGCATTTGGAAGTAACGTAATGGCGAGGACCGCGTCACAGGCTTCTTCCTGGTCCTGGTCATGTGGGGATTGCGATCATGTGACTCCGCGTCACCGCTGACGTCACGGCAAGTCCTTAACTCACAGGGATGGTATCCACCAACTCCAGCAGCTCCAGCCACAAACCTAAGAGGGATTTATAACAGTGAGTAAAGATTGTGGTCAGTTTCCAGGAGCGATCAGAGTGGGAAGAAAAGATTATAGAGATTAATGGAGCACAAACCTCCTTTATTCATAACACCAATACGCGTTTCTACAGCGACCCGCTGTCTTCCTCAGTTGGTAAATCCAAGGAATGGTGGCTGAGCTGTGAGGTGATATTAATACTGTTGGGGGCCGCACATATCACCTAGAATACAAGTTGGCCGAGCTAACAAGGTCCCACAATGAGCTTATAGACGCTCATGAAGCCCGGAGGAATGATACGGATAAGCTGCAAGCCAAATCCCTAGACCTAAAACATAGATCCAGGAGAAATAATATCAGAATCATAGGGATGCCAGAATCATTGCAGGATGGAGAGCTGCACAGTCTGTTACAGGACTTTATTCTAACCATGCTCCCTCATTCTGATAAGAGAGATTCAGCTATTGACAGAATACATAGAATCCCTAAGCCACATAGAATCAGACCAAATCTGCCTCATGACGTGATTGCACGGATCCATTTCTATGCAATAAAAGATAAGTTCATGGCGAACAAGAATAGGAAGCCCACCCTCCCTGAAAGATTTCAACACCTATCTGTATTGCCGCACCTGTCAGCTGGTACACTGGCAAACCTCAGTGAATTCCTCCCATATACCACCATTCTGAGAGAAAGGGGGGTCCCATATGATTGAGGATTTCAGTTAAGTGCCTGATACATAAAAACGGCTCAACAGTAACAGACTTCACCATCTCACAAGCAGAAAAGCTTTTCATGCAATGGGGATTTTGCTCACCCAGACCTTCAAGCCCAGAACCTGCTTAAGCCGGGGCAAAGAAGAAAAAAATTTATCCGCAATGGTCCAAGGCCTGATTGCAACACACCTGGAAGTCTGAGGTTTCTTTCCTGGCTTCAGTGGTACTATTTATTTTTAGGTGACATGTTTTACCTGAAGTTTAGACCACGTGAGTGAGTTTTTTTCACCCTAGGTAAGCGTTCGGAACTTACATTGCTAGCCTTTTCTGGCAACAGGTTTTCTTTTATATATTTTTTTTCACTCCCCTGCAAGCACCACCTGATGTTCCTGTTTTTTTTCAGTTTTTTCTCTGTTGTTTTTTTCCCACCCACATCTGTGCAGAGGCAGAGGTTGGTTGTTTGATTGTGGATATTGTATATACCCTGTATATTGTCCCCTTGTCTGACAAGATACGTTTTCATATGTCCGAGGAGTCTGCAGCAGACAAAATAATGTGTAGTAAGAACTATGAGTCTTAAAATATTTTCTATTTAATGTTAATTGACTGAACTCCCTGGATAAGAAGTCCTTGGTGTGGAGAGAACTTAACAAAATGAATGGTGATGTCATTTGTGTTCAGGAGAAGCATTTATTGGAACAAAATAACTTTAGAATGCGTCGCAACAATTATATGCACCAGTTCTTTGCGATTTGTACAAATAAGAAAGCAAAGATGGGGATCTTCATCAGGAAAATGGTCTTCTTTAATTTAGAAGACTCCATACAAGATCCTGATGGAAGATTTCTTATTATTATTTGTACATTTGTACATTTAACAATGTGCACTATACAATAGCTTCTCTGTATGCACCTAATGTGGGGCAAATGAGATTCCTTATGAAAAATTTTGAGAAACTGCAATTAGTAGCCCGTTGGTATAAGTTTGTTTGTGGGAACTTTAACCTCCCCCAAAACAAACAGCAAGACAGCTCAAGCAATAATCTCTAAAGGGGTGAGATGAATTCCTTGGTTTCAAATGCCCCACTTTAAGATATATGGATGTATTTTCCCTGTACAGAGAAAGATTACACATACCTATCACCAAGATTTAATTCATACAGCAGAATCGACTACAGTGCCTACAAGTAGTATTCAACCCCCTGCAGATTTAGCTGGTTTGATAAGATGCCAATAAGTTAGAGCCTTCAAACTGCAAACGAGAGTAGGATTTATTAACAGAAGCATAAATCTTACAAACCAAAAAGTTATGTTGCTCAGTTGAATTTTTATACATTTTAAACATAAAAGTGTGGGTCAATTATTATTCAACCCCTATGTTTAATATTTTGTGGAATAACCCTTGTTTGCAATTACAGCTAATAATCGTCTTTTATAAGACCTGATCAGGCAGGCACATGTCTCTGGAGTTATCTTGGCCCACTCCTCCATGCAGATCTTCTCCAAGTTATCTAGGTTCTTTGGGTGTCTCATGTGGACTTTAATCTTGAGCTCCTTCCACAAGTTTTCAATTGGGTTAAGGTCAGGAGACTGACTAGGCCACTCCAACACCTTGATTTTTTCCCTCTTGAACCAGGCCTTGGTTTTCTTGGCTGTGTGCTTTGGGTCGTTGTCTTGTTGGAAGATGAAATTATGGCCCATCTTAAGATCCTTGATGGAGGAGCGGAGGTTCTTGGCCAAAATCTCCAGGTAGGCTGTGCTATCCATCTTCCCATGGATGCGGACCAGATGGCCAGGCCCCTTGGCTGAGAAAGAGCCCCACAGCATGATGCTGCCACCACCATGCTTGACTGTAGGGATGGTATTCTTGGAGTCGTATGCAGTGCCATCCAGTCCAGAGGAAACTTTCAAAGGCTGTCCAGGCCGTGGAAGGCTAACAGTAGTTCCATAAGCCTTCCATTTCCGGATGATGCTCCCAACAGTGGAGACAGGTAGGTCCAACTCCTTGGAAAGGGTTTTGTACCCCTTGCCAGCCTTGTGACCCTCCACAATCTTGTCTCTGATGGCCTTGGAATGCTCCTTTGTCTTTCCCATGTTGACCATGTATGAGTGCTGTTCACAAGTTTGGGGAGGGTCTTAAATAGTCAGAAAAGGCTGGCAAAAGAGATAATTAATCCACACATGTGAAGCTCATTGCTATTTGTGCCTGAACTACTTCTTAATACTTTAGGGGGACCAAACAGAATTCTGGTGGTTTGAGGGGTTAAATAATAAATGACCCTCTGAATTAACTTTTAACGCTTTAAAAAAAAAAAAAAAAAAAAAAAAAAAAAAAAATTTTTGTGGCACTGCATTTCCCACTTCCAGGATGATCTACAGTCCAAATGTCACAATGCCAAGTTAATTCCCCAGCTAAATCTGCAGGGGGTTGAATACTACTTGTAGGCACTGTATATCTGAGTTAATGATTCCCTGCTACATAAATGTTATAATGCTGAAATTGGCGCAATCACATGGTCAGACCATGCTCCTACCCTCCTATATATCGTTGACCCTGAATTAGAGAGACCCCCAACAAATTGGAAACTTAATGACTACTTGCTGTCCAACCAAAAGAGTGCTGAGAGCGTTTCCTCTTAGTTAAAGGAATTTTTTTACATTCTTGACAATGGGGCCATGTCAGATTAAACTCTGTGGATGGCCCACAAGACTTTTATCCCCTCTAGACCTACAGCCTAAGGTCTCGTGTTTATTATTTAAGGCCTTCATTAAGGGAGCTTTCATCAAGATAGCTACTTTCAATAAAAAAAAATATAAAAAAGATCTAAATTATAGCTTATCCAACCTTCCATCCCTTGGGAATTCTAATACGAGACATTATAGATGCGAGAAACCATTTTCACTCCCTTCTACTCCTTAAGTATGAAAAATTTTTAAAGAAAACCAAAGCTAAATTTTTAAGTTTGGGAGATAGAGCTGGGAATTTACTGGTGAGAAGGGTCAAAAAGAAGGAAAGCCAAAATAAGATTTCTCATATTCTTAAACCAGATAGCTCACATGTACGCAACCCCATATCTATTGCTAATGAATTTGGATCCGTCTACCAAACATTGCACAAGCCTAATACCGACCCTACGATGCCGCAACCCACTCATTCTAGTATTCAATCTTTCCCGGGAAAATCTCTCTCCCTAAACTTTCTCTCTCCTAACTAAATGTTCTAAATGCTCTCTCATGGAATAAGAAATCCTTCAAGCTGTTAACTTGACAAAAAAAGTTCTGCCTCATGTCCAATGAACTCTCTAACTCATATTATTGCCAGTTTGCTCACACGTTGGTCCAAATATGGTAGAGTTTTAAACTATTAGCAGACCAACGTAATGATCAAACAGGAAAACCTTGAAGTGACTATCGCCACGCTGCCCAACTCAGGCAAATCTCCAAAATCCCCAGGTAATTTCTGGCCAATTGCATTGCTGAATTGCGATCTAAAACTTTATGTGAAAGCTTGGGCTAATAGATTTTTGGGAGTCATCCCTACATTAATCGGGTGGCAAAGGTGGCTCAGTGGTTAGAACTGCAGCCTTGCAGCACTGAGGTATTGTGGTCCTGGATTCAATTCCCACCACGGATAACATCTGCAAGGACTTTGTATGTTCTCCCTGTGTTTGCTTGGGTTTCCTCCCACATTGCAAAGACATACTGATAGGATGTTTAGATTGTGAGCCTCAATGGGGACAGCATTACTGATGTATGTAAAGTGCTATGGAATTAATAGCGGGATACTCATCGTCTGAACATGGAATTACAGATACTGAAGTAAAACTCTCCAAATACTCATCGTCTGCATGATGCCTTACAAATACTGGAGTAAAAACGGATTTTAGAGGGGCATGACATGCCTATATCTGTGTCTCCTCCTTTTACTCGTCCATCTCTTTTCTTTTCGCATTTTTATATGCAATTGTCACTTTTCCATGTGTTTGTTGTGTGTTTTGAGTAGTTTGCCACCTTTTGGACACCTTAGAAGATGATTGCCACTGGCTTTTGTCTACTTTTTTGAATGGTATAGTTTAATTGATGATCTTTTTTAATTTGAATAGGTTTTCCTCAGAATTGTATTGATTTCATCCAGACCGCTAACTACAATTCATCAAATATTTCTTCATTTAAGTTTGTTGTTCTCAGACTCACAAGGATAGCCATTTCTCAACTTGTTTACATAGGAAGATCACAGCAACTATCAGTGTATTACTCTACCAAAGTTTTCACCTACATCACTTAAAAAAAAAAACTATTTCAATTGGAGAGTTTTCTAGGATCAAGACGAACTGCTCTAAGCCCATGGAATTCAAAAGGGAGGCTGGTCAACTCACTACCCAGTTTTGTAATTGTGGTTATCCTAAATCTATCTTATACTAGGCTTATAAGAAGATACAGATGAAGCCATGTTCAGATGAAGCCTTGGTTGAGGTCCGGGGGGGTTGGAGGGAATTATTATACCTCATAGTGTGTGCCTGCCTGATGTATACATATATATACCTCAGGTATATATATATATATATGTATGACTCACCGCGGCCGGGACTCCGGTTTAGACAGGCGATGCTTCCTTCCTCCTTGTCACGGGTGGACCGCGCCTCCCGGTAGTGGGGAGTGTAGTGCAGATCAAAAGTGAAGACGTCTTGGTGGAACAGATTAAAGGGGTTTTTTTTTAATTTATTCGTGACGCCACCTATGAGTAGATTCGGTAAGGGCTACCGACGCTGCGGAACCTCCGGGGGATGGACAGCAGCAAGATGTTACGCTCCCCACAGGCTGAGCGGTGATCCCCGGAGGCTGGAGCTGCTCAAGATGTTGTGCGGCAGCTGCGGTTACCTGTTAGTGCGGACGGACAGTTCATAAGGAAGCACGGACACAGAAAGTCTCTATAACGGGTCTTTACTGTAACCAGCAGGCAGTACATGGTATACAGTGGTTGAGTAGTAGACCGGGTGGACTCAGCAGTGATGGTGTCCCTTAGAGATCCGCAGTGTTCCTCCATTCTACCTAACTTGTTTGCCAGTGTCGCCCAGGAATACCAGGTCGGGTACGGGGAGGCTGCTTCAATGCCCTATCCATGATGTACGTTCCGGATGCTTTGGGGAGCCTTGGATCCCTCAGTGGGTACACCGCTGGTTAGACGACTGGAAACTGGCTGGTGGTGGGGTGCTCCTGTGAAGCTGCTCCTCCACTCTTCTGGTTCGCGTGGCAGAGGTGAACTGCTGCCAGCTTCGGTACCAGTGAACCGGCTGTGAGTTGTGGGCACGGGAGTCTTTTGGGAACCCGTGTGAATAATGCCCAATCCCGGTGGTTAAGGCCTCAGGTGCTGACACCCGACCGGTGACGGCCCAGGGGCCCGCACCGGGTGCGGAGCCCCCGCTCCTCTCCAAGTTCTAGTCCTAGACCCTTCTTCTCCGAGTTCCAGACTATTCTCTTTCGTCTAGATTATTGTGTGTTCTACTACACTACCCTAACACTCCAACCCCCAGGACCTATGATTGGTCCCCTGTTCTAGGTGTTGCATGTTGGGTTGGATCTCTATGTTAACCGGATCATTGATGAGTCAGAGGAT
Source organism: Allobates femoralis (assembly GCA_033576535.1). Lineage (NCBI taxonomy): Eukaryota > Metazoa > Chordata > Amphibia > Anura > Aromobatidae > Allobates > Allobates femoralis. Next base: position 400,281,345 of record JARQOC010000004.1, on the reverse strand, counting down.
ATTGCGGTTGCATTTGTGGCAGCAATACCCTCTTGTGACGCACTCGTTGCGGGGCGCCACATGTATACCTCAGGCAGGCACACTATGAGGTGTATATATGTATACATCAACAGGCACACACACTATGAGGTATATTATACCTCATAGTATGTGCGTGTGCCTGCACCTGCCCTGATGTAGATGATATATATACACCTCATAACTCCTAGCTGGCCAGCCCAGGACAGGCACCCCACCCCAATTCCCCCTCCCCCCCGGCTGATTAGGGTTACTTTTTTTTACCTCATTAGGACTGGAGTACAGTTGTAGGCGCAGCTAGCCTAGGACGGACCGGACCCGGACGACTCTGTCAGAGGCAGGAGTCGGGACTCAGGAGGAGGCAGGCCACAGCAGTCAGCAGCTCCTGCCCTCGGCTCCTCTCCTTCACCTCTCCGTCCCACTGTGCGGTGCACGGGTGACGTCAGCCGCAGCGCGACGTGACCGGGGAGTGGGAGGGTGGTAACTGCTGGCAGGGGGCAGACCAGCAGCAGGGGTTGGTTGTGTGCACCGACGCACAGCTCCGCGGCCGCCCGTGGCCGTGCACACACAATATGCGGCGAGGAGATTAGTTCCGGCGGCGGCGCTGCAGTGCAGCCGCGGCTGGTCACCTGATGATGGCACCACACCAGCGCCCCCTACTGACTGGCGCCCGGAGCAAAAGGTCCGGCTGCACCCCCCTAGATACGCCCCTGCCTCTTGTAACTGCCAGGCGAGCCCCAACTTACATGACCACTTATTTAGTAACCACTACACTAGGTCCACTACTGAAACACAGGACTTTGTATCCCTTCCAATGCAGGGAATGTAATGTCTGTCATCTGGTGGGCTCACATGCAACCTTTATTAAACCCGTTGACCAGAAATTTTAAATTTTTTATGATTATATTAATTGTAAGACTCTCAATGTTGTTTATGTCTTGTTATGTCCTCGTCTCAAGTTATATGTGGAGCAATCCCCACAGAAACTAAGCAAAGAATTCAACAACAGATTTCTAATATAATTCTAGCCTAATAGCACTTAGCAATAGGGAAATCTATATCTACTGTAGCCTTTTATATTGGCCTCCATTCTTATCAATTGGCCTCCATATCATTGGTTTATGATGGATTGAACTCAGTATTTCACAATATGATGATAGACGTGAGCTTGTTCATTTAGAGTCCAGATAAATGTTTAATTTGGACTCAGTGGGTTCAAGGGGCATTAATGAGTATCAGCCTTTTTTGTTATTAAAAATGTAACATCATTTCTGCATGCACGTCATCACATATCTCTCACAAACACACATCCTAAACTATTTCATTTTCCCAAAAACATAAAACAATGAAACCATCTATCTATCTATCTATCTATCTATCTATCTATCTATCTATCTATCTATCTATCTATCTATCTATCTATCCATCTATCTATCTATCTATCTAAAAAAAGAAGAGAAAAAAGGGAAAAAGGGAGAAAGAAATAGAAAAAAAACTGCACAGCACTCACAGACTAAATGTAAACTGGTGCCAGCAGGGACGCTGGGTCAAATAACTAGAAAAAATTCTCTGCAGCACTCAGTTATTACCAATGACGTGCAAATGCTAACAAGCTATATGTATACGAGAAAAAAGTTTAAAAACTTACGTTTTTTCAAAAAACTCAAAAATCTTATCTTTTTATTTCTGAAGTTCTTGGTACATACATTGGCCAATGTCTGTTTGCTCATCGACTGGGACAAAGTGACTTCAGATCCAATGAGTCCTATCGCTGACATCCCTGTCCTCCTTGTCCACCACCCACTTCTCAGTGGGCAGACTCCATCTCGACCCTAGATCACCTGTGGTCAATGAGGGTGCAATTGCAGCACGGAGCCAGCATCTCCATATAATACAAAAAAAGAGATGGAGTCTGCCCACTGAGAAGTGGGGGGTGGACAAGGAGGACAGGGATGTCAGCGATAGGACTCATCGGATCTGAAGTCACTTTGTCGCAGTCGATGAGCAAACAGACATTGGCCAATGTATGTACCAAGAACTTCAGAAATAAAAAGATAAGATTTTTGAGTATTTTGAAAAAACGTAAGTTTTTAAACTTTTTTCTCATATACATATAGCTTGTTAGCATTTGTACGTCATTGGTAGTAACTGAGTGCTGCAGAGAACTTTTTCTAGTTATTTGACCCAGCGTCCCTGCTGGCACCAGTTCACATTTAGTCTTTGAGTGCTGTGCAGTTTTTTTCTCTTTTTTTGTATTATATGGAGATGCTGGCTCCATGCTGCAATTGCACCCTCATTGACCACAGGTGATCTAGGGTCGAGATGGAGTCTGCCCACTGAGAAGTGGGGGGTGGACAAGGAGGACAGGGATGTCAGCGATAGGACTCATCGGATCTGAAGTCACTTTGACGCAGTCGATGAGCATACATTGGCCAATGTATGTACCAAGAACTTCAGAAATAAAAAGATAAGATTTTTGAGTTTTTTGAAAAACCGTAAGTTTTTAACTTTTTTCTCATATACATACAGCTTGTTAGCATTTGTACTTCATTGGTAGAAGGTGAGTGCTGCAGAAAACTTTTTCTAGTTATCTATCTATCTATCTATCTATCTATCTATCTATCTATCTATCTCTCTACTAGAAAAAAAATTTCTGCAGCACTCAGCTACTACCAATGATGCACACATGCTAACAAGCGGTATATATTTGAGGACAAAATTTAAAAACTTACGTTTTTTTCAAAAAACTCAATATTCTTATTTTTTACATTTTTGGGGGGTTCTTGGTACATACATTGGCCAATGTCTGTTTGCTCATCAACCGCGACAAGGTGAGCCCAGGTCTGATGAGTCCTAACGCTGACATCCCTGTTCTCCTTTTCCTCCCTGTCCCACTCTTAAGTGGGTGGACACCATCTCAACCTCAGACCACCTGTGGGTGATGAGGGTGCAAGTTGCAGACATGAAGCCAGAAACTCCATTTGTTATACACAAAACAAAAAAAAACTGCACAGCACTCACAGACATAATGTGAATGGTGCCAGCAGGGACACTGGGTCAAACAACTAGAAAAAAATTCTCTGCAGGCTCCATGTGAGGATGTAAACTAGGATTGGGTGCATTATATGACCAGGCGACAAAACTTTTGTCTTGCCAAAATCTGACCATCCTGTGTTCTTTAAATGATCAATATTTCAGCATTAATGCCAATTTATTTTCTTAACCTAAACCACATTTGGGAGGATTTCAGCTTTCAAAAGAGTAAAACCAATGGATGAATTTAATGTCAGGTTATAAGCTTTTATGTACATAACATGGATAAGCTACATAGCTGTTATCAGGGACTATATATATATATATATATATACAGTATATATATATATATATATGCCCTCCAAAACCTGGTGGGTTTGGACCTTGGAGAAGGCACTGTACATGCTGCAATGTGTAGTGAAGGGGAGGGTGCATCTGTGTTTATAGTGTTCTGTTGTGTGCACTATAGATAACGTTTTAAATGGAATTTGAATTAAAGCCATTTTTTATAATCACGACCGGAGGAATAGCTGGAGAAATTTCTTGCAAATATTCATGCCGGACTGGGTCTGCTTCAACTAGTGATGAGCCACCACCTAAGTGTTTGAATTCTATTCGATTCGCCAAATTGGGGTGTGTTTGACGAACTGTTCATCAAATGTTCATCAAACACCGTCGAACCCCATTGGAATCAATGGCAGGCTACAGCAAACACATAGCAAACACCTTCAAAAGTGTCCAAAAGTGTCCAAAAGCTGCCAAACTACTCAGAATAGACAACAAACATCAGGAAAGAGACAACAATCTACCCACAGTACAAATAGTCTCATGGCGTAGCATGGGTGCACGAGACATGGTCTGTGCCAGCCTGCACACTCTTCCAAAGCACTTCAAAATAGAAGGTGGTTAACATTCACCTAAAATTTTAAAATAAAAAACTGACTTTGAATTGACAAATGGATGAAATACAGGGGAAAAGTGACAGTAGTTTTCTACATTAAATAAAAAGAGGTGGAGGAGTAAAAGGAGGATTAGAAACAGGTATAGTCAGGTCACGCCCTGCTCAAATCATGTACCACACAGCAAGATGACCCCAACAAGAGTCCTCACTCTTCCCAAAGGGTCAGACCACAGCAAAATGGTATCAATTGTCCCTGGCAAAAAATTGCTGAACGGCCTAGCCTGCCTGCATGGCACAGGGTCTAGAACAGGACCTAGCCTAGCATTTCAAGGTTAAACATTGCTCAGCAACTATACGTTTTGTGGAGTATTACAGGAAAAACTAGTCAGGTAGGTCAGTGAGCTGTTTAGGCCTCCTGGGCCACATTAACTCAAAGCTCATGCAAGCGCTCCCATAAATGTTATGCTTCCCCCACACACAGGTGGGACCATTATCAGTTTCATGGAGTATTACCGAAAAACTAGTAAGGTAGGTCAGTGACCTGGTTTGGCCTACTGGGCCAGATAAACTCAAAGCTCATGCAAGTGCTCCCATCAATGTTATTCCCCGACACACGCAGGTGGGGCAACTATCAGTGTCGTGTAGTATTACAGGAAATAATGAGAGGAGAGTCAGTGACTAGAGATGAGCCACCACCACAGTGTTCGAATTTGATGTGTGTTCGTCGAATGTTCATCAAACACCGTCGTACACATCAAACACCATTGAAAATTAATGTAATAAGTGTTTTAACATTAGTACCGGGCGGGGGGAGCACCTACAGGGAGGGGGGAGCGCAGCACCAGGAGCGGGAAGCGAAAAACAAAGGCGGGAAGCCGGCAGTGAGAAGAGGACTTCACTGCCGGCTTTCCTGGTCTGTGCCACGCTTCCTGCTCCCTGATGGCCCCTCCCTGCTCCCTGGAGCTGCTCCCCCCACCCGGTCCTAAGTTAGGATCGGGTATAGAGGTGGTGGGGGGGAGTGGGGAGTGAAGGAGCAGGGCGGATAAGCCGGCGGCAGTGAAAAGGGTGCTCCACCAGCTTTCCTTCTGTGTTCTGCGCTCCCGGCTCCATGATGCCACCTCATCGCCCCCCGCCGCCTCGCCACCTGATCCTAAGTTATGATCAGGCGGGGGAAGCAGCTCCAGGGAGCGGGGAGAGGGCATCATGGAACTGGAGCACAGAACACAGCTGGAAAGCCAGCGGTGTCTTCACCGCTGGCTTTCCCGCCGATTATTTCAAATGATTAGCTGATGCAGATCAGCTGTTCATTTGAACTAGCCATGTGGTGCTGTCTAGGCAAGTTCATGTGAGTTCATGCAGCATTAACTCACATGAACTTTCCCAGGGCTGCACAGCTCAGCTACATCTCTGGTAGAGGTTCTCTACCAGAGATGTAGCTGAGCTAAATAAGACAACCTGATTGGACTATGTCGGACGGAAGAGGATTTTTTAATAAAGATGGAGTCTAAGTGTATTTTTTGTTTTATTTCTAATAAAATATTTTTTCTGTGTGTTGTGTTTTTTTTACAATGTTCACTAGAAATTCATGGCGATCATGTCTAATATTGGCGTGACCGCATGAATTTCGGGCTTAGGTCCAGTTGATAACACAAAGCTGGCCCTAACCCCTTTATTACCCAGTGAGCCACCGCACCAGGGCCCTGGATGAGTTGGATACAGCGCCAGAGGATGGCGTTTCAATGAATGCGCCATCTTCTGGGGTGGCTGCGGGCTGCAATTCACAGTGGGGGGTCAAGAAAGCTTGTGCCTCCCTGCACTGCGGATTCCAGCCCCCAGCTGCCTAGTTGTACCTGGATGGACATAGAAATAGCGCGTAGCCCCACGCATTTTATTTTTTTTATTATTTCATGAAATTCATGAAATAATAATAAAAAAAAGGGCCTCCTTCTATTTCTGTTTCAAGGCAGGTACAAATAGGTTGGAGGCAGCCTGTTCCTGCCAGCTGTACCCGGCTGGAAACAAAAATACGGTGAAGCCCACGTCAAAATTTTTTTGGAAAAATTCATTAAAAAAATACATTTAGGGACTGCATCTTTATTAACCCATCGAGGCCGGAGCATTGTGGCATTGTAAGGGGGGTTAACTCAGGCCACCGAGGATAGCTCAGGTCATGCCACCTGAGCTGTCCTCCGGTGACCTGAGTTAACCCCCTTACAATGCCGCTGTGCTACGGCCTCGAGAGGTTAATAAAGATGCCGTCCCTAAATGTAATTTTTAATTGTTTTATGAATTTTTCCCAAAAAATTTGACGTGGGCTTCGCTGTATTTTTGTGTCCAGCCTGGTACAGCAGGCAGGAACGGGCTGCCTCCAACCCCCAGGTGCCTATTTGTACCTGCCTGGAAACAGAAATAGAAGGAAGCCCTTTTTTTTATTATTTCATGAATTTCATGAAATAATTAAAAAAAAAATGAGTGGGGATTCGCGCTATTTCTATGTCCAGCCAGGTACAACTAGGCAGCTGAGGGCTGGAATCCGCAGTGCAGGGAGGCCCAAGCTTTCTGGGCCTCCCCTCGCTGTGAATTGCAGCCCGAAGCCACCCCAGAAGATGCCGTATTCATTGAAGCACCATCCTCTGGCGCTGTATCCAACTCATCCAGGGCCCTGGTGTGGTGGCTCACTAGGTAATAAAGGGGTTAGGGCCAGCTTTGTGTTTAGAGATGAGCCACCACCCCAATGTTCGAATTCGATTTGATTAGTCGAATTTGATGTTTCGACGAACAACGTCGAACCCCATTGAAAACAATGACAGGCAAACACAAACACATACAAACACATAGAAAACACCTTCTAAGGTGTCCAAAAGGTGGCAAACTACTCAAAACACACAACAAACACATGGAAAAGTGACAATTGCATATAAAAATGTGAAAAGAAAAGAGATGGATGAGTAAAAGGAGGAGACACAGATATAGACATGTCATGCCCCTGTAAAATCCGTTTTTACTCCAGTATTTGTAAGGCATCATGCAGACGATGAGTATTTGGAGAGTTTTACTTCAGTATCTGTAAGGCCATGTTCAGACGATGAGTATTTGGTGAGTTTTACTTCAGTATCTGTAAGGCCATGCTCAGACGAGGAGAACTTGGTGAGTTTTATTATTATTATTATTATTTATTTATATAGCGCCATTAGGTTCCATGGCGCTTTACATGAGGATAAGGGAGACAAGAACAAGTACACTAAATCTAGGCAATTAGGACGTACAGGTACAGGAGGGGCAGGTTTACTTCAGTATCTGTAAGGCCATGTTCAGATGATGAGTATTTGATGAGTTTTACTTCAGTATCTGTAAGGCCATGCTCAGACGAGGAGAACTTGGTGAGCTTTACTTCAGTATTTGTAAGGTCATGTACAGATGATGAGTATTTGATAACAGGGTCATACAATTCCTGTCCAGTATTCGGGCCGTTCTCCCCAGCGGTCCTGAATCTAGTGTTGTCCTGAGGGGCAAAGAACCTTGTGGCGCTGTCAGCAGCCCGTTTCCTATGGGCCTGCAGCTCATCAGTCTGCGGTCAGGGCTAAACTCCTGGCCACCTCGGATTCCTGCGTTGCCGGTGTTCCCTCATTGTGACCAGCCGGCTCCAACCAGTCCTGGTCTGTTGCCTGCTGTCCTGGGCCCCCACTTGAAGCTGGGGCTCCCTCCTCTCAGCTGGGCTGTCAGGCCTGACCTTCCTGCCTGCCTTCCCAGCACCGTCTGAGGTAAACTAACCTTTTCCTCACTGTCCTCTATCCTAGGCTCCACCCCCACCCTCCTGGGACCTACTAAATTATCGGCCCCCTATTCTAAGTGGTGTGGTCCTAAATGTGTGTAAGTACAGACTCCATAAGGTTTAACCCCGAACTGACAACTTTACAGGGAAAAGAAAACACATTTTAGTCACAGTGTAATACTTCCCTGTGGCGCCTAGCCGCAGGGGCGCCACATCAACCCAAGGGGAAAGGCCGGGTTGCAAAACAGTGGGGTCAGAGAACTGGCCAAATTTGTTTCATTCAACTCCATCCACACCACGTGCTAAGCCTTCATTACCTCAGTAGTCAGAGAAGCAAAGTGACCAGAAGAAGTCAAAGCCTCAGAGGGGATCCATTGCATATAACGAAAAGGTACCCGCACATCTGTCTGTTCTATCTGTACCCACTGCTTAGTGGCTGCTCTAAAATTCCAGTCAAGTAATCGGACCAATATGGCGGCTAGACAATACCGCCGTAAGTCCGGCAAGCCTATTCCCTCCATTTTCGTCTGTGCAGTCAAGACCTTAATGCCCACTCTCGGCTTTGTACCGTTCCAGACAAACCTGGATAAAAGTGCGGAGAGTACAGAAGAACAAACCCCGCGGCCATATAGGCATGGCCTGGAAAATGTACAAGAATCATGGCAAGATGTCCATGCGTGAATCCTCCCTAGCCAAGACAGCCTCAGGGGTCTATAAGACTCCACTAGAGCTCCCACCTTGTCCAAAATAGCTTTATGGTTCAATTGGAAGGCATAGGTCAAGTCCACGGGCAAGTTTATTCCCAGATGTGATATGTGGCCTGGCCTCCAACAAAAGGACAACCCCTTAGATAGTGAGGACACCTCAGCGAAAGACAGGGAGACATTCACCGCCTCAGACTTTGAGTAGTTCACTTTAAAGTCACTAAGGCCTCCAAATAGCTTGAACTCTGGCAGCAGGGCGGGGAAGGTCACGGATGGGCGAGTGACGTGCAAAAGGACATCATCCGTGAATAATGCTGTGTTTTATGAATGTCCCCCACTAGAATCCCGTGGATTTCGCCATTGTCCCTTATAGCCTTAGCTAAATGCTCCATGACAATTACATAGAGCAGGGGAGATAGCGGGCAACCCTGTCGTGTCCCATTCCCAATTAGAAACGATACAGACAAGCCTCCATTTACACAAACTCTTGTGGATGGACGGGAGTACAGTGAGGAAACCCCGTTCATAAATTTACTGCCCAGGCCAATGTATTTCAGCGCCTCCCAAAGGAAACCCCAATGGACTCTGTCAAAGGCCTTTTCTGCATTAATAGAAAGCAGACAAAGAGGGGACTTAGCTTTTTCGATAAGAAGAAAGGATCTTATAATGTTGTCCTGTGCCTCTCGGCCTTTAACAAAGCCCACTTGATCAAGGTGGACAATGGAGGGAAGTCTCGTCGAAAGCCTATCAGCTAATATCTTGGCGAAGAGCTTAACGTCCACATTTATTAAAGAGATGGGACAGTAACTCGCCGCCTCTATAAGATTTTTGTTCGGCTTGGTAATCACACAAATGTGTGCCTCCAATGCCTGTGGTGGAAAGGTTTCTCCCTTCAAGAGCGCCCTAAATGTAGAAAGCATGTGAGGCAGAAGGTCACCGAGCATGGTCTTGTAAAATATGGGCGTATAGCCGTCAGGTCCCGAGCTTCTCGCCTTCGGGGACATCTTGACCGCATTAGTCAGCACCCCCACCGTAATGTCTTCCTCTAAGGAAGCAACGTCTATTTCAGTTCACCCGGTCAATGTATGACTGAATTTTAGATCGCAAGGTCTCGGGGTCCATGTCAAAAAATTTACCCTTCAAGCCATACAGGTCATCATAAAATGTCTGAAAGACTCTCGATATTTCTTCAGTGCTATGGACTACCTGTCCTGAGGGAGTCTTAATAGAGGGGATGTATGTGGGACCTCCACGAGGGTGTAGCAGTCTAGCCAAGGGTCGCCCACAGTAGTTAGCCTTTTTATATAAAAAAAACATTTGATCGTTCCTTGTGTCTCTTGTATTTGCTATCTAAGAGATTCCTCAACTCAATCCTTTTTGTAGTCAGATTTATCAATACCTCATGACTACGGAAAGACTTATTTGCAGTCTCCAGGGATTAATCTGGGATAACAGTCCGTTCAGTTGTTCAGACCGATGTTTCTTTAGTCTCGCCCCGTGTTTAATTAACGTGCCCTGAAGGATATACTTAAGAGCTTCCCACTGAATAGTCGGAGAGGTCTGATCCGATATATGTGTCTGAGTAAATGTGTCAATATCAGATTTCAAATCCGCCAGACAGGCCGCATCAGTTAAAAGGTGGCTATTCAGTCGCCAAGACCACTCTCTCTTGTTCAGACCAGGCAGTTCCACAGACAAGAAAATGGGGCTGTGATCCGACAGGACAATATTACCAATAGAGGTTTTAGGTGTCCACGAGAGGATCTTCTGGCTAACAAGAAACAAGTCAATACAACTGTATGAGCCGTGCACTCCAGAGTAAAAAGTATAGTCCTTTACTGAAGGGTTAAGGACTCTCCATACGTCAACCAACTGGAGCTTGCATAGTAGTTTCCTGAGAGCCATCACGCATCAACGTGGAGCCGCCCCCCTACCAGAGGAAGAGTCCAAAGGAGGATCAAGAACGAAATTGAAGTCACCCCCGATGACGACCTGTCCCTCAGCAAAATCTGCCAACTTTGTGAGGAGGGATCTACAGATCCTCGTCTGCTCCCTGTTGGGGAGGTACCAATTGATCAGAGTCAATGGAGTCCCCGCCAACACTACCTTGAGGAAGATGTATCAACCCCCTTTATCAATTACCGAGTAAAGAAGTTTGTAAGGCAGATTCTTATGCATGGCTATAGAAACCCCTTTAGTTCTGGACTCGGGGTTCGTGCAATGAATTCATTCCGAGTAGTGGCCTCCTCCAAAGGAGGGAACGTGACCCTCTTTGAAATGCATATTGTCATTTTTTTATGTACCGTATATACTCACGTATAAGCCGAGTTTTGGGCTGAAAAGTACCCCCCTCGGCTTATATGCGAGTCAGTGACGTAATACAGCAGCCACAGCAGCCCCAGCAGCCTCAGAAATCCAGGGCCCCCCCAGCCTTGCTCCGGTCACCTGTAAAGCAAAATATACTTATCACTGTCCCGCTGCCGTCCGCGCCCGCCCTCTGCTGACACCGCGATCCTCCATCTTCATGCGTCTTCTTCCAGTTTCCTGTGTTCGTCGCAGGCAATGACGTCATTGCCGGCGCCGAATACAGGAAGTCGGAAGAAGACGCATGAAGATGGAGGATCGGGGATGCCGGCAGCGGCAGGCGCGGACGGCAGCGGGACAGTGATAAGTATATTTTGCTTTACAGGTGACCGGAGCAAGGCTGGGGGGGCCCTGGATTACTGGGGCTGCTGTATACTACCGCTGGGGCTGCTATATACTACCACTGGGGCTGCTGGGGCTGCTGTATACTACCACTGGGGCTGCTGGGGCTGCTATAAACTACCACTGGGGCTGCTATATACTACCACTGGGGCTGCTGGGGATGCTGTATACTACCATTGGGGCTGCTGGGGCTGCTATATACTACCACTGGGGCTGCTATATACTACCACTGGGGCTGCTGGGGCTGCTATACACTACCACTGGGGCTGCTGGGGCTGCTATATACTACCACTGGGGCTGCTGGGGCTGCTGTATACTACCACTGGGGCTGCTGGGGCTGCTGTATACTACCACTGGGGCTGCTGGGGCTGCTATATTCTACCACTGGGGCTGCTATATACTACCACTGGGGCTGCTGGGGATGCTGTATACTACCACTGGGGCTGCTGGGGCTGCTATGCACTACCACTGGGGCTGCTGGGGCTGCTATATACTACCACTGGGGCTGCTGGGGCTGCTATGCACTACCACTGGGGCTGCTGGGGCTGCTATATACTACCACTGGGGCTGCTGGGGCTGCTATATACTACCACTGGGGCTGCTATATACTACCACTGGGGCTGCTTTATGCTACCACTGGGGCTGCTGGGGATGCTATATACTACTACTGGGGCTGCTGGGGCTGCTATATACTACCACTGGGGCTGCTATATACTACCACTGGGGCTGCTGTATACTACCACTGGGGCTGCTGGGGATGCTATATACTACCACTGGGGCTGCTATATACTACCACTGGGGCTGCTATATACTACCACTGGGGCTGCTGTATACTACCACTGGTGCTGCTGGGGATGCTATATACTACTGCTGGGGCTGCTATATACTACCACTGGGGCTGCTGTATACTACCACTGGGGCTGCTGGGGATGCTATATACTACAACTGGGGCTGCTATATACTACCACTGGGGCTGCTATATACTACCACTGGGGCTGCTGTATACTACCACTGGGGCTGCTGGGGATGCTATATATTACCACTGGGGCTGCTGTATACTACCACTGGGGAGGCCTGTATACCACTGGGGGGGCCTGTATACCACACTGCTGGGGTCCACCCTCGGCTTATACACGAGTCAATAGGTTTTTCCAGATTTTTGGGGCAAAAGTAGGGGGGTCGGCTTATACACGGGTCGGCTTATACACGAGTATATACGGTATTTCAATAGCATCTGCATTTTACTAGCATAATAAAAGTGCGGTGTCTCAATCTTTACCCCCTAAAAGGGTTACTTATACTTTATATATGTGCATTTATCATACAATTTTCGTACATTATTATGTGCCATTGCTCTCTTTTTGTCATGATCCAGCATGAATTGTCCTCTGTACATCTGACATGTTATATACGGCTATTGTAGTCCTTTGCATGTTACAAATTGTTTAATAGTGTCACGTTCGATTATCTGAGTAATTTACACTATGGCTACTGGCGCCATTTAATTCTGTCTGTGGTCCGGGGTCCCCTATGCCTTCTTAGATGTTTTTAAAGACACGTGTGTAGTGAATAAAGTTTTTTGTATATTTTGTATTGATCTCTTTTGAATTTTGTTATTATTTGGTGATGCTCCCATACATGCCCTAGTCTTTCCTTCTTTACTCACTGGTTTACATGCGGCATGGTGAGCACCCTTTTTTCATTATATTGTTATTATTGTGGTGCGCCCGCATCCCCCCTTCTTCTACTGACTCAGTAAAATCACTGCTTATGAGACATTCCGGGTCTCCACACTGCATAAAATGGTGGTGTTTCCTCTTCCTCACTGACATTACATCCTTTTCCATTACGTAACATCCAAGCATTTTTGGAGGAAAAACGCATCAAAAACACTATAGAAAAAAAACAGCAAATCATTTTTATACCTGTGTTTGTAGCTTTATTGAATGACTTAATTGAAGTTAATGGGAGAAAAAATGCTGAAAGAATTGACATGCAGCAGAATTTTGACTGCATCAAATACACAAGGGAAAAAATACAAAGTGCGCTCGACACTTCAGGATACTCATTGACTTTTCTGGCATCAGGATTTGCTTGCAGTTTTGTGACAAATCTGCACTCAAAAATGCACCAATAACCATGATAAAAACGCAACTTGTGCACTAGGGTGACCACAAAAAAACGATGTCGGAATTTTGTCCGTCAGGACCCCACAAAACGATTCCCCTTTCCAGATATTGAGATAGCCAAAATTTGAGCTCAATCAAACGAGTTAACCCGTGCCGCTCGTGGCTCAAAGTTTGAAAACATCCAAAGAAAGCTAATGTTGTTCTTCAAAATTTATATTTTATACATAATTGTTATTTTAAGTCAAACTGAGTTACAACAGCTTTTAGCCCCAAGAACGTGACCAGGTACCACGAGGAGCATGCTTCGTGTATTTTATTATTAAGTGATAAATTTTGGGTTTTTTTTTGGTATATTTTTGAGTTTAAAGTAGAAATATAATAAAAAAACAAGTAATACTGAAACGTCAGAATATAATGCTCGGCATTTGCTTACAACTTGCAAGACATATTGCTTTTGTTCTTCATCTTTTGTCAGAAGGTCGTTAAAGTCGGTTATTAATTTAACACCACGCTCAGCCATATCATTAACTACTTTTAATGTTTTGACAATTTTCAATCCTTCTTGGAAGTCATTATTTTGAAGCCAGGGGTTTGGATTTTGTCTTAGGAAATCTGTTTTTATATTAAATCGGTCAAAGAATGTAAACGTTTCTTTGGTAAGTAAGAAAATTTACTTACCAAAGAAACGTTTACATTAGTGATGGGCAAATCCTAAATTACTCGGAATCGCTTGACTCTAGCGAGTCCGAGCCCGGGACTCGCTACTCGTTGCGAGTCTAGCGAGTCCAATGTTAATGAATGGAGAAGCGAGTAATAGCGAGTAGTGTGCGATTTACAAATCACAGATGTGTCTCGGAAGCTTCAGCCTGAAGCAATCCTAGTTTTGCCATTGATTTGCATTGGACTCGTTTACTGTGCAAGTAATCGCTGGGAAACTCGCACAGATAAGAGTCGGCTGTCTTCTCTGTGTGCATGCTGCCGCAGCTCCAGGGTCCTAGAGCCCACCTGCTGCCTGATGTAGCAGAGCTGAGATTGTTCTCAGTCTGCTCATTCCCTGTGCATAGACATCTATATCTATGCACAGGGGATGTAGCAGAGAGGACATCGCGTTTTGGACTACGTCAGACGGAAGAGGATTTTTTAATTAAAGATGGAGTCCCTAATGGCTTTTTTTTTTATTTCTAATAAAAATTTTTCTCTGTGTTGTGTTTTTTTTAAAACAATTTAATAGAAATTCATGGCGGTCATGTCTAATATTGGCGTGACCGCCATAAATTTCGGGCTTAGGGCCAGCTGATAATACAAAGCTGGCCCTAACCTCTTTATTACCAAGCGTGCCACTGCCACCAGGGCCGCTGGAAGAGCGGGGTTCAGCGCCAGAGGATGGTGCTTCAATGAACGCGCCATCTTCTGGGGCGGCTGCGGGCTGCAATTTGCAGCGGGGGGTGCCCAGAAAGCTTGGGCATCCCTGCGCTGCGGATTCCAGCCCCCAGCTGCTTAGCTGTACCTGGCTGGACATAGAAATTGCGCGGAGCCCCACGCATTTTTTTTAAATTATTTCATGAAATTCATGAAATAATAAAAAAAAAAAGGCTCCCCTATAATCTTGTGTCTGGCCAGGTACAAATAGGCACCTGGGGGTTGGGGGCAGCCCGTCGCTGCCTGCTGGATCCGGCTGGTTCCAGAAAGACCATGTAATTTTTTTTCTGAAAAATCAATAAAACAATCCTAAAAAAGGGACTGCATCTTTATTAACCTCTCGCCCATGGTCCAGGGGTTAATAAAGATGCAGTCCCTTTTATTTACATTGTTTTATGGATTTGTCAGAAAAAAATTTCACGTGGGCTTCGCCGTATTTCTGGAACCAGCCGGATCCAGCAGGCAGCGACCGGCTGCCCCCAACCCCCAGGTGCCTATTTGTACCTGGCCGGACACAAGAATATAGGGGAGCCCTTTTTTTTAATTATTTCATGAATTTCATGAAATAATAAAAAAAAAAATGCGTGGGGCTCCGTGCAATTTCTATGTCTAGCCAGGTACAGCTAAGCAGCTGGGGGCTGGAATCCGCAGCGCAGGGATGCCCAAGCTTTCTGGGCACCCCCCACTGCAAATTGCAGCCCGCAGCCACCCCAGAAAATGGCGTGTTCATTGAAGCGCCATCCTCTGGCGCTGAACCCCGCTCTTCCAGCGGCCCTGGTGGGGGTGGCACGCTGGGTAATAAAGGGGTTAATACCAGCTTTGTTATACAAGCTGGTATTAAGCCCGAGATTCTTAATGTCAGGCCACGTTTGACCCGGCCACTAAGAATCTCCAATAAAGGGTTAAAAAAACACAACACAGAGAAAAGTTTTTATTAGAAATAAAAAAAAAAAAAAAAGCCATTAGGGACTCCATCTTTAATTAAAAAAAAAATCCTCTTCCGTCCGACGTAGTCCAAAACGCGATGTCCTCTCTGCTACATCCCCTGTGCATAGATATAGATGTCTATGCACAGGGAATGAGCAGACTGAGAACAATCACAGCTCTGCTACATCATCTCTGTGAGCAGGCGGGCTCCAGGACCCTGGAGCTGCGGCAGCCTGCACAGAGAAGACAGCTGGACTCGGCTCGCAAAGTAACAGCAGTTACTTTGCGAGTTTCCCAGCGATTACTTGCACAGTAATCAGACCAATGCAAGTCAAAGGCAATCCTAGTTTTGTTAGAATCTGTGACAAAACTAGGATTGATATTGATTTGCATTGGACTCGTTTACTGTGCAAGTAATCGCTGGGAAACTCGCACAGATAAGAGTCGGCTGTCTTCTCTGTGTGCATGCTGCCGCAGCTCCAGGGTCCTAGAGCCCACCTGCTGCCTGATGTAGCAGAGCTGAGATTGTTCTCAGTCTGCTCATTCCCTGTGCATAGACATCTATATCTATGCACAGGGGATGTAGCAGAGAGGACATCGCGTTTTGGACTACGTCAGACGGAAGAGGATTTTTTA
This sequence comes from Allobates femoralis, assembly GCA_033576535.1. Lineage (NCBI taxonomy): Eukaryota > Metazoa > Chordata > Amphibia > Anura > Aromobatidae > Allobates > Allobates femoralis. Next base: position 400,265,100 of record JARQOC010000004.1, on the reverse strand, counting down.
ATTAAAGATGGAGTCCCTAATGGCTTTTTTTTTATTTCTAATAAAAAATTTTCTCTGTGTTGTGTTTTTTTTAAAACAATTTAATAGAAATTCATGGCGGTCATGTCTAATATTGGCGTGACCGCCATAAATTTCGGGCTTAGGGCCAGCTGATAATACAAAGCTGGCCCTAACCTCTTTATTACCAAGCGTGCCACTGCCACCAGGGCCGCTGGAAGAGCGGGGTTCAGCGCCAGAGGATGGTGCTTCAATGAACGCGCCATCTTCTGGGGCGGCTGCGGGCTGCAATTTGCAGCGGGGGGTGCCCAGAAAGCTTGGGCATCCCTGCGCTGCGGATTCCAGCCCCCAGCTGCTTAGCTGTACCTGGCTGGACATAGAAATTGCGCGGAGCCCCACGCATTTTTTTTAAATTATTTCATGAAATTCATGAAATAATAAAAAAAAAAAGGCTCCCCTATAATCTTGTGTCTGGCCAGGTACAAATAGGCACCTGGGGGTTGGGGGCAGCCCGTCGCTGCCTGCTGGATCCGGCTGGTTCCAGAAAGACCATGTAATTTTTTTTCTGAAAAATCAATAAAACAATCCTAAAAAAGGGACTGCATCTTTATTAACCTCTCGCCCATGGTCCAGGGGTTAATAAAGATGCAGTCCCTTTTATTTACATTGTTTTATGGATTTGTCAGAAAAAAATTTCACGTGGGCTTCGCCGTATTTCTGGAACCAGCCGGATCCAGCAGGCAGCGACCGGCTGCCCCCAACCCCCAGGTGCCTATTTGTACCTGGCCGGACACAAGAATATAGGGGAGCCCTTTTTTTTAATTATTTCATGAATTTCATGAAATAATAAAAAAAAAAATGCGTGGGGCTCCGTGCAATTTCTATGTCTAGCCAGGTACAGCTAAGCAGCTGGGGGCTGGAATCCGCAGCGCAGGGATGCCCAAGCTTTCTGGGCACCCCCCACTGCAAATTGCAGCCCGCAGCCACCCCAGAAAATGGCGTGTTCATTGAAGCGCCATCCTCTGGCGCTGAACCCCGCTCTTCCAGCGGCCCTGGTGGGGGTGGCACGCTGGGTAATAAAGGGGTTAATACCAGCTTTGTTATACAAGCTGGTATTAAGCCCGAGATTCTTAATGTCAGGCCACGTTTGACCCGGCCACTAAGAATCTCCAATAAAGGGTTAAAAAAACACAACACAGAGAAAAGTTTTTATTAGAAATAAAAAAAAAAAAAAAGCCATTAGGGACTCCATCTTTAATTAAAAAAAAAATCCTCTTCCGTCCGACGTAGTCCAAAACGCGATGTCCTCTCTGCTACATCCCCTGTGCATAGATATAGATGTCTATGCACAGGGAATGAGCAGACTGAGAACAATCACAGCTCTGCTACATCATCTCTGTGAGCAGGCGGGCTCCAGGACCCTGGAGCTGCGGCAGCCTGCACAGAGAAGACAGCTGGACTCGGCTCGCAAAGTAACAGCAGTTACTTTGCGAGTTTCCCAGCGATTACTTGCACAGTAATCAGACCAATGCAAGTCAAAGGCAATCCTAGTTTTGTTAGAATCTGTGACAAAACTAGGATTGATATTGATTTGCATTGGACTCGTTTACTGTGCGAGTAATCGCTGGGAAACTCGCAGGGTACCGAGTCCTGCGAGTCACTTACTACGCGCCGAGTAACGAGTCCTAGCGAGTAGATTTGCCCATCCCTAGTTTACATTCTTTGACCGATTTAATACAAAAACAGATTTCCTAAGACAAAATCCAAACACCTGGCCTCAAAATAATGACTTCCAAGAAGGATTGAAAATTGTCAAAACATTAAAAGTAGTTAATGATATGGCTGAGCGTGGTGTTAAATTAATAACCGACTTTAACGACCTTCTGACAAAAGATGAAGAACAAAAGCAATATGTCCTGCAAGTTGTAAGCAAATGCCGAGCATTATATTCTGACGTTTCATAAACTACTTTAACAAAAGCTCTGGACTAGATTAGATAACTATGTAAAATTATCAACTCATGTAGGTACTACGTCTGTATCTTTTCTGTGTCTGTTTTGTATGTATTATATACCTCATTTTTATATTTTAAAATAAAAAATGTCATTATACTTATCAGTATTACCTGTTTTTTTATTATATTTCTACTTTAAACTCTAAAATATACCAAAAAAAAACTAAATTTATCACTTAATAATAAAATATACGAAGTATGCTCCTAGTGGTACCAGGTAACGTTCTTGGGGCTAAAAGCTGTTATAACTCAGTTTGACTTAAAATAACAATTATGTATAAAATATAAATTTTGAAGAACACCATTAGCTTTCTTTTGAGATATTAAGCGTGTTTTTATTATTTACCGTTCTGGAGTTACGGCTCCATGTCAGCTTTTTGGCCAAAAATTTGGATTTTTTTCAAACTTTGAGCCACGAGCGGCACGGGTTAACGTCTTTTGATCAAGCTCAAATTTTGGCTATCTCAATATCTGGAAAGGGGAATCGTTTTGTGGGGTCCAGACTAACAAGATTCCGACATTTTTTCCCCCCCATATGAGATCCGGTCACTCTAGTGTGCACACAGCCTAAAGTAGTTGGCAAGTATCAAGGGATTACTGAGGAGTATCTCTAACATTCCTTACAAGAGCAACATATTCTTCATGTTTATTACTGTTATGTTCATGCTGTCTTAGTAGCTATAACTTGTCTGTACATGTCTCCGCTGAATTGTAAAGTGCTGCGGAATATGTTGGCACTGTAGAAATAAAAATAATTTTTATTACCAATGCTTACATTGCTTGTGTAAATACATTCCTCAACATTAAGGCTGCAATTTCAAGATGAAAAACACATGGAATTAAGGAAATAGTAAAACAAAGACATGTTAATGATATGCAAATATAGAAAAGTTGACCTTGGCTTGTCTCTGGGAAAATAAAAGGATGGTATATCTGAAATCAAACATCCAGAGCCTTAAGTCACCTGACAATTGTCTGATGTCCCTATACACATTAGACTGTTGGCTGAATCTGTCTATTATGGGTTCATTAGTATAATGATATGAGGACTTAAGGTGTCAAACATTATTTACACAAACCATCAAAAGACTTTTGTAATGTTACGCAGTAACTGAGCTTTATTTCCTTATGTGAGTACACAGGCTCGAGTAAGATCACAGGTCACCTGTGCAGGGCACTCAAAGCGGGTCCAGACTATATAACACATATTTCACCATACCACGCGGTCAGACGCAGATGGTATTAAGTCAAGTGTGCATCTCCGTGTAACTTGTCAATTAATGCACTTGTTGATTTCCCAAAGGGGAAAGCGTCTGGCCCTGAAGACCTTCCGATAGAACTGTACATGGAATTTTCAAAGGAACGTTTACACAGGTTTGCGGAAGTATTTAATTACTATTTTAGTCAGAATAAAATACCAACATCAATGGAAGAAACCAAAGCAGCAATTGTAACAGTCCCTAAAGCAGAAAACATAAAAGAAAATGCTTTGCCCCATACTTTCTCTGGATTGGGGAACCTCTGGGTGGAATCAAAACAATTCAAGTTTAGAGAAGACTTTATTAATTGGACTAGTAAAAAGGCCCGATGCGATTGCATCGGGAGCGCGGTGAAATGAATTGTGTGTATACAGGTGGGTCAGTGGGTAGCAGAGTATACAGGGGGCTCTGTGGGTAGCAGAGTATACAAGCGGGTCTGTGGGTAGCAAAATATGCAGGCGGCTCTGTGGGTAGAAGAGTATACAGAAGGCTCTGTGGGTAGCAGATTATACAGGTGGCTCTGTGGGTAGCAGAGTATACAGGCAGCTCTGTGGGTAGCAGAGTATAGAGGCGGCTCTGTGGGTAGCAGAGTATAGAGGCGGCTCTGTGGGTAGCAGAGTATACAGGCGGCTCTGTGGGTAGCAGAGTATACAGGCGGCTCTGTGGGTAGCAGAGTATACAGGCGGCTCTGTGGGTAGCAGAGTATAGAAACGGCTCTGTGGGTTGCAGAGTATACAGGTGGCTCTGTGGGTAGCAGAGTATACAGGCAGCTCTGTGGGTAGCAGAGTATACAGGCGGCTCTGTGGGTAGCAGAGTATAGAGGCGGCTCTGTGGGTAGCAGAGTATACAGGCGGCTCTGTGGGTAGCAGAGTATACAGGCGGCTCTGTGGGTAGCAGAGTATACAGGCGGCTCTGTGGGTAGCAGAGTATAGAAACGGCTCTGTGGGTTGCAGAGTATACAGGTGGCTCTGTGGGTAGCAGAGTATACAGGCAGCTCTGTGGGTAGCAGAGTATACAGGCGGCTCTGTGGGTAGCAGAGTATAGAGGCGGTTCTGTGGGTAGCAGAGTATACAGGCGGCTCTGTGGGTAGCAGAGTATAGAGGCGGCTCTGTGGATAGCAGAGTATGATGTGGCGGGAGGCTGGAGGGGTGAGGAGAGCAGAGGCTGGAGAGGTGAGGAGAGCAGAGGCTGGAGGGTTGAGGAGAGGTGAGGCTGGAGGGGTGAGGAGAGGTGGGGCTGGAGGGGTGAGGAGAGATGGGGCTGGAGGGGTGAGGAGAGGTGTGGCTGGAGGGGTGAGGCAGGAAGGGTGAGGAGAGGTGCGGATGGAGGGGTGAGGAGAGGTTCGGCTGGAGGGGTGAGGAGAGGTGAGGATGGAGGGGTGAGGAGAGGTCCGGCTGGAGGGGTGAGGAGAAGTCCAGCTGGAGGGGTGAGGAGAGGTCCGGCTGGAGGGGTGAGGAGAGGTCCGGCTGGAGGGGTGAGGAGAGGTTCGGCTGGAGGGGTGAGGAGAGGTTCGGCTGGAGGGGTGAAGAGAGGTGAGGATGGAGGGGTGAGGAGAGGTGCGACTGGAGGGGTGATGAGAGGTGAGGATGGAGGGGTGAGGAGAGGTTAGGCTGAAGGAATGAGGAGAGGTTAGGCTGGAGGGGTGAGGAGAGGTCCGGCTGGAGGGGTGAGGAGAGGTGAGGCTGGAGGGGTGAGGAGAGGTCCGGATGGAGGGGTGAGGAGAGCAGAGGCTGGAGGGCTGAAGAGAGGTTGGGGTGGAGGGGTGAAGAGAGGTCCAGCTGGAGGGGTGAGGAGAGGTCCGGCTGGAGGGGTGAGGAGAGGTCCGGCTGGAGGGGTGAGGAGAGCAGAGGCTGGAGGGGTGAAGGGAGGTGGGGGTGGAGGGGTGAAGAGAGGTCCGGCTGGAGGGGTGAGGAGAGGTGAGGGTGGAGGGTGAGTAGTGGTTCGGCTGGAGGGGTGAGGAGAGGTGTGGCTGAAGGGGTGAGGAGAGGTCCGGCTGGAGGGGTGAGGAGAGGTGCAGCTGGAGTGGTGAGGAGAGGTCCGGCTGGAGGGGTGAGGAGAGCAGAGGCTGGAGGGGTGAAGAGAGGTCCGGCTGGAGAGGTGAGGAGAGCAGAGGCTAGAGGGGTGAAGAGAGGTGGGGTTGGAGGGGTGAAGAGAGGTCCGGCTGGAGGGGTAAGGAGAGGTCTGGCTGGATGGGTGAGGAGAGGTCCTGCTTGAGGGATGAGGAGAGCAGAGGCTGGAGTGGTGAACAGAGGTGAGGCTGGAGGGGTGAGGAGAGGTGAGGATGGAGGGGTGAGGAGGTCCGGCTGGAGGGGTGAGGAGAGGTCCAGCAGGAGGGGTGAGGAGAGGTCCGGCTGGAAGGGTGAGGAGAGGTCCGGCTGGAGGGGTGAGGAGAGGTCCGGCTGGAAGGGTGAGGAGAGGTCCGGCTGGAGGGGTGAGGAGAGGTCCAGCAGGAGGGGTGAGGAGAGGTCCGGCTGGAGGGGTGAGGAGAGGTCCGGCTGGAAGGGTGAGGAGAGGTCCGGCTGGAGGGGTGAGGAGAGGTCCGGCTTGAGGGGTGAGGAGAGGTCCGGCTGGAAGGGTGAGGAGAGGTCCGGCTGGAGGGGTGAGGAGAGATGCGGCTGGAGGGGTGAAGAGAGATGCGGCTGGAGCGGCGACATCACCGCTTGGCGGCAGGACATGGCTGCGTGCAGGGGCTGATCGCAGTCCCAGTCACACGCCATTGTCCTCTGCGGCGGGGTGTGGGCTGCAGAGAGGGATCAGTCCCTCCCCTCAGGTCACACATGTGACCTGATGGGAAGGAGCGGATTGGGCGCTCTGTGGTAAACACAGGATGGCCATCCGATTGGTCCAGGACGCGGTGGTGGCGGCCATTGGGAGTGAGCGGGGCGTGTCAGGCTTTGCAGCCTGACACGCCCCGCTCACTCCCATTGGCCGCCGCTGCCGCCCACAGGACGATGTCACTGGCTCCCGGCACCTGTCCACAGCCTCTACACCGCTACTCCACCAGCATGGCGACACCGAGGCCCCAGCGTTGAGAGAGCGGCGAGGGTCAGAAGCCACCTCTGGCATCCGGGCAGCGTTGACTTCGCGGAGGCTGCTAGGCCGCTCGCGATGACGCTATTGTGTCATCACTCGCGGTGGGGCCAACGGTTGCCACGATGGCGGCGGTGTCAGCTAGTGCGGCTGCGGCTCGCGATGACAATATCGCGTCATCGCTCGCAGTGCCGCAAAGGATTTTGGGATTCGGCTACAGTGCCCGAATCCCAAACTCCCGATTATATAAGTAGATGAGGATTCTTTACAAGCAACCAAGAGCTAAAATTGTAGTAAATGGAGAGACATTAATGTATTTTTGCCCTAGGAAGATAAATGAAGGGTTGCTCTCTCCATCTTACCATCTGCGCTAGCTATAGAAACTTTTCTAATAATATTTATTCCCTTATATAGCTCCATTAATTCCACAGTGCTTTACTTACATTAGCAACACTGTGGGTAACAATCTAAATTTCCTATCAGTATGTCTTTGGAGTGGGAAGAAACTGGAGTACCCAAAGGAAACTCACAAATATGGGGAGAACATACAAACTCCTTGCAGATGTTGTCCTTGGTGGGATTGGAACCCAGGACCCCAGCTCTGCAAGTCTGCAGTGCCAATCACTGAGCCACTATGCTGCCCTATGAGGGGGTGATTTAGCTCTTGCAGGTTTTGGAATAAGTGGGAGAGAAGATAAAATTTTATTATATCCTGATAACATGTTGATATTCTTTGAAAACATGGTTGAATCACTGAATAATTTAATGCAGGTTATTAAGGAGTTTGGCCATTATTCAGGGATTTGTACTAACTGGTCATCATCAATTTTACTCTACTTACAGCCTAAAATAAGGATAGCATATTATAGTAATTTTATAGCATCATAAGTTCAAATATTTGGGAATTTTTGTTAAATAGGACTATACAACTTATACGGAAGTAAATAGTAACCCATTAATTAAATAAATACCATATTTTTCAGACTATCGGATGCACCGGATAACAAGGAGTATCCAGGTTATAGAGAAAGAAAATAGGATGAAAATAAATTGGAGAAAATGTGGTCATGATTCACTGTTATTGAGGGATTCTGCAGCTGACACTGTTATGTGGGTAATGTCCTCCATTTCTGTAATAATACATTTCATCCTGGTGTATATGTGGCCGATTCTGGTATATATAGCCCCAATTCTGGCATATATGTGGCCCAGTCTGGTAAATATGTGGCTCATCTGGTTATGGCTCATGGAAAAAAGGGAGGCAAAAATGAAAAATTTTTTGGGGATGAAGGGGTTAAAGAAAACAAATATTCACTGCTCCCTTTGCCTAAAATCGCACCCACCTTTTGGCCCCAGCTTCAGTGCCGAAAGGTGGGCGGGATTATGTGTATGAAGAGCAGAGAATATTAATTTCACTTTAGTAGTGGACACACATATTTGCCCCAGCCATTGGGTTCCTGTAATGGTACCCTGCTCCTGCCTCCTGTGACCTGCTCAACAGCCGACACCACTCCCCCACAGCTGGCCATGTACTTCCAGACTATAACATGCACCTCCCACTTTCATGCTAAATTTGGGGGGAAAATGGTGCCTCTTACAGTATTGTCCAAAAATTATGTTACGATCTAAAATGATCATGGAATAGATCAGGTCTCATTAATGCTGATTGTATAGGATTCATAAAAATGAATCTTCTCCCTCAATATATGCCTGTCTTAGTAAATTCCTCTGTTGGAATATAGGATCCTTTGTTTATTGATTAATTTAGGCCAGAATTAAAATAAAATTATTTTAGGTGACTAGAAAGTAAAAGCTGAGGGCTTTGTAGCACCAAATATTAAATCAGATTAAGTTGCATTATAATTAGCTCTTTTTATTACTGGTAACTACTAGCAGCAGAGATTCCTAAAAGCAGGTTTTTTTTAATCACAATGTTCACTATATGGTAAACCTGATGTATCAGAATGATGCCTCGGGTCAGTATGAGCTCATAGATACCAAACATATATGCTTCTACGTTTATCTAAGTGGTGAAAAAATCTGAAATAAAAAAAAAGAATTACACTTTTGGTGCCATTTTCAAAGTCCCATAGCGTTCTCATTTTTTGGGATCTGGGGCTGTGTGATGTCTTATGGGGATGTCAAACGCGTCAATATCGCGTTCAATATCGCTGCTGCACATGACGTTGCAGTGATATTGAAGCGTGTGACAGGGCATTTCAACCAGCGATAAGTCGCTGGTTGATGGTCGTCAGGTTTTAGAACCTGTTCTAAAACCTGACGATGGTCGCCCAGTGGACACGCAGCATTGCTGTGTGTGACACCGGGAGATGAGCGAGAAGCCAGTTCCCAGCGCCTCTCAGCAAGTGCTGGGAGCTGGTCTCCAAGGTAAACTGTGGATATCTAGGCAGCGTGTGCTTCCTAGATACCCAATGCATACCTTGGTTACCAGCCTTCTCCGCTCACTGGCTGGTATCCAAGGTACATAGTGGGTACCTAGGATACCAGCCGGTGAGCAGAGAAGGCTAGTAACTAAGGTATACATCAGGTATCTAGGCAGCGCGCGCTGCCTAGATACCCGCAATTTACCTTGGAGACCAGCCTGGCAGTGGAGCAAGACATCGTGGAAACGATATTTAAATCATTTCCACGATGTCGCTGGTCCACTGATCGCTGGTGAGTCTGCCTGTGTGACAGCTCACCAGCGATCAGCCTTCAATGTCGCCAGCAATGAGATCGCTGACGACATTGACGCATTTGACGGTCCAATAACTTTTTGCGTCTTGAGCTGACACTTTTAATGATACCATCTTTGGGTAGATGCAATGTTTTGATCATCTGTTATGGCATATTATTGCAATGTTGTGGCAACCCAAAAAACTTAATTTTGGTGTTTGCCTTTTTTTTTTCCCATTATATAGGTTATATCACCACCCGGCCGGTGCCTGCTCCCGTCCGGCCTGTGCCTACTGTCACCCCGCAGCCAGCCACTCCGCTGTGCGGCCTGTCATGAGGTAGGGGGGTCAGGTCCTTGCGGGTCGCCGACCTCTCCGGGGCTCCGCTCCCACTCCCATCTCTATGCTCACCTGGCCCGCGCTCCCACGCCATCTCCTCTCTCTGTGGTACCATCCCAGGCTCCTGTGTCCTCCTCTCCTCTTGGAGGCCCGCATAGAGCACGCGCGCGCAGTGCCGCTCAGTCTTAAAGGGGCCAGTGCACCATTTCCTTCCTGCTCCTCTCCCAGCCAATCAATGAGGGGAGGTCTCCCAGCCAATCAATGAGAGGAGGTGGGTACTAAAGATCCACACTGCCTGCAGTCAGTACCTGGGCAACTTCTATGCTTCCAGTATTGAGTTGCCAGTAGGGATGGGCGAATCCTAAATTACTTGGAATCGCTAGACTCTAACGAGTCCGAGTCTGGGACTCGCTACTCATTGCGAGTCTAGCGAGTTCAATGTAAATGAATGGGGAAGCGAGTAATTGCGAGTAATTCCGACAGCCACTGTCACTATAAACCAGATTCTCCCGGATTGTACCGATCAGGGTGCAATCCGGGGCCCCATAGCATGGGGCTCTATGGTCCCTGATTGCAACCTGATCAGGTGCAATCCAGTTTTAATCAGGTTTTCTATTTTTGACCTTCCTACCTGGATTTTCAAATGAACAGCTGACTCAGGTCAGCTGTTCTTTTGAAGTAGCAGTGCTGGCAGGGTTCATGTGAGTTATTTTTGAAGTTAGTGACGTGGCTTGATATGACTTTTTTTGCGCAAAAAAACAGATGGACTAAGTACCCTGTTTTTGTTATACTATTTTTTATACTGCACTTGCATTTAATACTTTTACTGCAGTGTACTGTTGTTTTTGGTCGCATTTAGCTTTTTGTCTCCAAATATGTTGGCGGTGTAAACATGTTCCTACAGACTTGTTCGCTGTGTGCAGGACTCATCTGTTTCTAATTAAGTTGCCTCTTGCTTTGCAAGAGATGGAGTTCCCCGCCCCTCTCTGGGCCCTGCACACATATAGCCTCGTCGCCTTCAGTCCATTTCAGACACTGGTCTTGCTGGCTCCTGCTCACTAGTAAGTATACACCCTAGTCAGGTTTTTAATACAACAGTTAGGACCGCGTCAGAGATGGGTACACTTTGAAGTTAGTGACGTGGCTTGATATAACTTTTTTTGCGCAAAAAAATGGATGGACTAAGTACCCTGTTTTTGTTATACTATTTTTTATACTGCACTTGCATTTAATACTTTTACTGCAGTGTACTGTTGTTTTTGGTCGCATTTAGCTTTTTGTCTCCAAATATGTTGGCGGTGTGAACATGTTCCTACAGACTTGTTCGCTGTGTGCAGGACTCATCTGTTTCTAATTAAGTTGCCTCTTGCTTTGCAAGAGATGGAGTTCCCCGCCCCTCTCTGGGCCCTGCACACATATAGCCTCGTCGCCTTCAGTCCATTTCAGACACTGGTCTTGCTGGCTCCTGCTCACTAGTAAGTATACACACTAGTCAGGTTTTTAATACAACAGTTAGGACCGCGTCAGAGATGGGTACACTTTGAAGTTAGTGACTAGTGATGGGCGAATCCTAAATTACTCGGAATCGCTTGACTCTAGCGAGTCCGAGCACAGGACTCGCTACTCGTTGCGAGTCTAGCGAGTCCAATGTTAATGAATGGGGAAGCGAGTAATAGCGAGTAGTGTGAGATTTACAAATCGCAGATGTGTCTCGGAAGCTTCAGCCTGAAGCAATCCTAGTTTTGTCATTTATTTGCATTGCTCGTTTACTTTGTAAGTAATCGCTGACTCGCACAGATAAGATCCTGTCTTCTCTGTGTTCTGGCTGCCCCAGCTCCAGGGTCCTAGAGCCCACCTGCTGCCTGATGTAGCAGTGCTGAGATTGTTCTCAGTCTGCTCATTCCCTGTGTACAGACATGAATGTCTGTGCACAGAGATGATGTAGCAGAGCTGAGATTGTTCTCAGTCTGCTCATTCCCTGTGTACAGACATGAATGTCTGTGCACAGAGATGATGTAGCAGAGCTGAGATTGTTCTCAGTCTGCTCATTCCCTGTGTACAGACATGAATGTCTGTGCACAGAGATGATGTAGCAGAGCTGAGATTGTTCTCAGTCTGCTTATTCCCTGTGCATAGACATCTATATTTATGCACAGGGGATGTAGCAGAGAGGACATCGCGTTTTGGACTGCGTCGGACGGAAGAGAATTTTTTTAATTAAAGATGGAGTCCCTAATGGCTTTTTTTTTTATTTCTAATAAAAAATTTTCCTTGTGTTGTGTTTTTTTTAAAACAATTTAATAGAAATTCATGGCGGTCATGTCTAATATTGGCGTGACCGCCATAAATTTCGGGCTTAGGGCCAGCTGATAATACAAAGCTGGCCCTAACCTCTTTATTACCCAGCGTGCCATCGCTACCAGGGCCGCTGGAAGAGCGGGGTTCAGCGCCAGAGGATGGCGCTTCAATGAACGCGCCATCTTCTGGGGCGGCTGCGGGCTGCAATTTGCAGCGGGGGGTGCCCAGAAAGCTTGGGCATCCCTGCGCTGCGGATTCCAGCCCCCAGCTGCTTAGCTGTACCTGGCTAGACATAGAAATTGCGCGGAGCCCCACGCATTTTTTTTTAATTATTTCATGAAATTCTGAGATTCTGACTCTGAGACTCTGACTCTGAGACTCTGACTCTGAAATTCAGGGGATGTAGCAGAGAGGACATCGCGTTTTGGACTACGTCGGACGGAAGAGGATTTTTTTAATTAAAGATGGAGTCCCTAATTTCTGAAAAATCAATAAAACAATCCTAAAAAAGGGACTGCATCTTTATTAAACCCTCGCCCATGGTCCAGGGGTTAATAAAGATGCAGTTCCTTTTATTTACATTGTTTTATGGATTTGTCAGAAAAAAACTTGACTTGGGCTTCGCCGTATTTCTGGAACCAGCCGGATCCAGCAGGCAGCGACGGGCTGCCCCCAACCCCCAGGTGCCTATTTGTACCTGGCCGGACACAAGAATATAGGGGAGCCCTTTTTTTTTATTATTCCATGAATTTCATGAAACAATAAAAGAAAAATGCGTGGGGCTCCGCACAATTTCTATGTCTAGCCAGGTACAGCTAAGCAGCTGGGGGCTGGAATCCGCAGCGCAGGGAGGCCCAAGCTTTCTGGGCACCCCCCGCTGCAAATTGCAGCCCGCAGCCGCCCCAGAAGATGGTGCGTTCATTGAAGCGCCATCCTCTGGCTCTGAACCCCGCTCTTCCAGCGGCCCTGGTAGCGGTGGCATGCTGGGTAATAAAGAGGTTAGGGCCAGCTTTGTATTATCAGCTGGCCCTAAGCCCGAAATTTATGGCGGTCACGCCAATATTAGACATGACCGCCATGAATTTCTATTAAATTGTTTTTAAAAAAACACAACACAAGGAAAATTTTTTATTAGAAATAAAAAAAAAAGCCATTAGGGACTCCATCTTTAATTAAAAAAATCCTCTTCCGTCCGACGCAGTCCAAAACGCGATGTCCTCTCTGCTACATCCCCTGTGCATAAATATAGATGTCTATGCACAGGGAATAAGCAGACTGAGAACAATCTCAGCTCTGCTACATCATCTCTGTGCACAGACATTCATGTCTGTACACAGGGAATGAGCAGACTGAGAACAATCTCAGCTCTGCTACATCATCTCTGTGCACAGACATTCATGTCTGTACACAGGGAATGAGCAGACTGAGAACAATCTCAGCACTGCTACATCATCTCTGTGCACAGACATTCATGTCTGTACACAGGGAATGAGCAGACTGAGAACAATCTCAGCACTGCTACATCATCTCTGTGCACAGACATTCATGTCTGTACACAGGGAATGAGCAGACTGAGAACAATCTCAGCACTGCTACATCAGGCAGAGGCGGGCTCTAGGACCCTGGAGCTGCACAGAGAAGACAGCTGGACTCGGCTCGCAAAGAAACAGCAGTTACTTTGCGAGTTTCCCTGCTATCACTGGCACAGTAGCCAGTGATTACTCGCACGAGTCTAATGCAAACAATGGCAATCCTAGTTTTGTCAGCGTTTCTGACAAAACTAGGATTGATATTGATTTGCATTGGACTCGTGCCAGTAATCACTGGGAAACTCGCCGAGTACCGAGTCCTGCGAGTCCCTTACTACTCGCCGAGTAACGAGTCCTAGCGAGTAGATTCGCCCATCCCTATTAGTGACGTGGCTTGATATAACTTTTTTTGCGCAAAAAAACAGATGGACTAAGTACTCTGTTTTTGTTATACTATTTTTTATACTGCACTTGCATTTAATACTTTTACTGCAGTGTACTGTTGTTTTTGGTCGCATTTAGCTTTTTGTCTCCAAATATGTTGGCGGTGTGAACATGTTCCTACAGACTTGTTCGCTGTGTGCAGGACTCATCTGTTTCTAATTAAGTTGCCTCTTGCTTTGCAAGAGATGGAGTTCCCCGCCCCTCTCTGGGCCCTGCACACATATAGCCTCGTCGCCTTCAGTCCATTTCAGACACTGGTCTTGCTGGCTCCTGCTCACTAGTAAGTATACACACTAGTCAGGTTTTTAATACAACAGTTAGGACCGCGTCAGAGATGGGTACACTTTGAAGTTAGTGACGTGGCTTGATATAACTTTTTTTGTGCAAAAAAACGGATGGACTAAGTACCCTGTTTATGTTATACTATTTTTTATACTGCACTTGCATTTAATACTTTTACTGCAGTGTACTGTTGTTTTTGGTCGCATTTAGCTTTTTGTCTCCATATACTATGGTAAGGCCAAATAGGGAAGGACGCACAAGAGCCTGGGGTCAGGGGAGCTGGAACGGGTTTTACCAGAGGAGAGCACAAGGTGGGCCTGACTACCAGTCAGAGAAGCAGAAGCATACTAACACAATAATCAGGCACCTCCCAGCAGTGGAGATGGCCTGATATACCGGAGGCCGGCCCCTAGATTCACAGGGGAGGAGCACGGCCACACCTAGTGCACCGCTAATTAGATTCATGACTGTGCTGATGTGTGAGCCCAGTGGTCAGCAGACAGGAAGGGGACCCGGCGATGGCTCCGAGACACAGCACGCCTGGACGCCGGACGCCCGATCGGTAGAGGAGCAGAGGATGCAGGCCCAGGAGAGGTGAGCTGGGGAGCGGTGCCAGGGGATCTAACAATAACTTTATCAATGAGTCACTAATGTTAAGATAAAAATATATGCCACATAAAAAATTCTAACAATCTAAAGAGTTAATTTTTTGATCATTACAATTAAAGGCAAATACTGTATAGAGGACCTGGATAAACCAGAAATGTTTAATATACATGGCTCCCAAACAATCAATTTAATTACAGGCTGGTAGGGTAAAAGCAAATTGGCATCATTAAAAGGGTTGTCCAGTTTCAGAAGAAAAGTCTATAGTCACTCTATGTTCTGCAGACTGCCAAATTTATAAGGCTAGGGTCACATTTGCGGAAGCAAATGCAGATCCTAATCCGGCTTTGAGCTGTAAAAATGCTCAAAACCGGATCAGGATCCGCAGGACATAGGAGCCCATTATAAAACTGAATTGCACTACATGCAATCCGGTTACCACTTCCGGATTTGAAGCCTGCGGTAAAAATCATGCAGGCTGCAGTTTTCGGAGCGGTTTGCAAACCGCAGCAGGCTTGCTATAATGGGCTCCTATGGGAGCCCATCCGGCTACTGCAAGGCACATGTGAATGTGTGTGGAAGCTGGATGCACACCGCCATAGACCTAATGTTAAAGCTTTCAGGACCCTGGATTGCAGTAGATACAGTACACAGATTACGTACTGTATCTCCTCCACAGCGAGGAGCCGCCAGCTTTAATTCAGAAAATAGTAAATGCCAACAATAGCCGGCAATAGAGTAATACACCTAATTAACCCTTCATATGCTACCCCATATGGTCACCATGTCTGTAGGGAGCGTGGGCACTCCCTGGAGACATGGTGCCCACATCTATTACTAACATTAACCTTTGTTCATCCCTGCGGCAGCACATTATGAGCAATCCGGTTACCGGATCCGGGTTTAAAGACACGTTTTAAACACAAAATGTGTCTGAAGGCTCATGCGATTGCCGCATCCGGATCTGCATGCAGTAATCTCAATGAGCCTTCCAAATGTGACCCTAGCCTAACTGTATACTGCACACACAGTCATAATATCCCTGTAACACCCACACACGTATGCAGTCATTTCATCGCATGTATTTAATTTGCCTTTTTGTGGTTACATGCAAACTGGTCTCCTGCACTTCTCTCAATTCAGTTCTATTGTGAGAAGCCAGATGAGGCTAGCTGGAATGCGATGGCAAGTAGACAATTTGCCTACAAGCAGTCACATGAAAGCCCACTTACATTGGGAATCCATTGTGACTACAGACTCTTCTTCTGAGACTGGGCAAGCCTTTTTAACATTGAATCGAGCTAATACATTAGTGAGGGAGCTCCCCTGCTCCTTTCAAAGAGAAATATGAAAGTGATACAAGTTCTATTTCTAAGATAGGCCAGGGTCACATTTGCGGTTGGACCCTGGCCTGCCGGATTCCGGTTTCAACTTAGCAATTTTTCCATCACCGCATAGCGTTTCCCGGTGTTTACCTGCACGACCTGTCACACAGGCAGCGGCTCGGAGGGCGTTTTACAGCGCCGCACAGGAAATCGTGTCTGCAACGGTTTCCTGTGCGGCGCTGTAAAACGCCCTCCGAGCTGCTGCCTGTGTGACAGGTCGTGCAGGTAAACACCGGGTAACTAGGGACTGCGGTTTCCAGCACCGCATAGCGGAAACGCTATGCGGTGATGGAAAAATTGCTAAGTTGAAACCGGAATCCGGCAGGCCAGGGTCCAACCGCAAATGTGACCCTGGCCATAGAAAGACAGACCAACTATGTTGTGGGTGACAAATGCAATAATCTGTTCCGAGTAACTAAATTTTTTTTTAGAAAACGTACAATATAATTCTCCTACATGGCTGGGGAGCATTGGACCAATCATCAGCAAAATACACAGGGTGTTGTCTATCAGATGTATATATTTCTCTTACGTGAGAATGCAAAAATGGAACTTCCAAAAGACAAATTGTTGAGCATTTGAGTTTTCGCATCAAAAAACACTAGGGTTTCATTCACCCATAATAACTAAACAAAACAAAAAAAATTAACTTTAATGCCTCCAAAAGAATAATAAAATATTATCAACAATTCTTCAAGACAAAAAAGTCAAGATTTCCTGAAACAGTTTCCACTTGAAAAACTCATTGCTTTTGACTGTCAGAAATACATAAAAAATGCAGCATTCACATACAACAAGACTAAAATGTGTTCTGTTTGTACTGCAATCACAGCAGAGTTGGGATGTGAAACACACATTATTTGTGGCTACATATTGCCGTGAAACCATAAAGCTTGTGCCCTCAATGAGTGACTATATTTGTTATGCCTTGGCCGGCCTCATCACAGTTCATATCAAGTTAGCCCTGCCATGTCTGTGTTGTCAACTATGATATGTTCAGGCTGCTAGCCATTTTAAGGGTCCTAGGGCCACACACATAACTTCTAATCAGCTGTGTGAACAGGAGGCTTCTTGTGGTCTCTATATATATTCTCAATCCTTTAGGCCTGTTACACATCTATGAGGTCCCTGCGCTAGGCAGCTCTGCCTGCCCTGCTCCAGCGCAAGTGCAAGCGCAGGGGTATTTAGGGGCTTGGGTAGCCTAGCGCAGAGACGCGTAGATGCCCTGCATTTGCGCTCAGCTGCGCTCGGTGTCCCCATTATATCCTATGGTCGAGCACAGCCGAGCGCACGATCTGATAACTGAGAAGCGCAAGTGAAAGTGGCAGACGCACCTGGAAAACGTCTGATTAGGCGCTTCCGGGTGGTAAGTGACAGGCGCATGCGCCCTGGCGTCTGCCACTTTCACTTGCGCTTCTCAGTTATCAGAGCGCACGCTCGGCTGTGCTCGGCCATAGGATATAGTGGCGGTACCGAGTGCAGCTGAGCGCAAATGCAGGGCTTCTATGCGTCCCTGCGCTAGGCGGCCCACGCCCCTAAATGCCCCTGCGCTTGCATTTGCACTGGCGCAGGGCAGGCAGGGCAGCCTAGCGCATTGAGCGCATAGATGTGAAACCAACCTTAGAGAACAATCCTCCTTATTCAATAGCACTTGGAGGAAAAAGAGAAAATTTGACATATATAATCTATAGAATCTACTGTATATAAAAAAGCAAACGTAGCGGCAGAACTCCAGGGATCCATGTGGAAATATTTGGAGTTTTTTACAAGTTATAAAATTTCCGCTTGATAAAAGCTTTAGCCAGGAAGCAAAAATGTTGTACCTAGATTGGTGAATAAAACCATATTATTTTTCATTGTACTTTCTATGTGCTGCCCTTATTTTTGCATCCACAGGATTTCTTGTCTACAGCCCTAGGAGGAATCTCTGATTAAAGATTTGTGCTCATATTTTTGTTTAATATAGGATGTATAAAGAAATTACAAATTCATCACTTAGGCTAGGGTCACATTTGCGGTTGCAATTGCAGATCCTTATCCGGTTTTGAGCATGAAAAATGCTCAAAACCGGATCCGGAGCTGCAGCCATAGGCAGCAATACAAAAACCGGATTGCTTCAACAGCGTTGCATTTCCCAGATCCGGTTTTCCGATGTGCGGTAAAAATCATGCAAGCAAAGTTTTTTGGACAGGTTTCTAATCCGTATTCGTATTTCAAATGGAAACCACAAATGTGAGTGGAGCCGGGTACAGTAACCGGATCAGGTACCGCAACACACATGAATGGCAGTATTGTCGCCACTTTTTCCTATGGCTCCAGATTCACCCGGATGGAAGTGTATTGGAGTCCAGTTTTGTGCTGTCCGGGTGGATTTGGGTGAATCCGTTTTTATTCCATGGGACCAAAAGGATCATGGATGACTCCTCTAGTGCTTTGCAAAAACTGGATTGTCCCGGATTTTCCCAGATATACCCGATCCGGGACAATCTGGGACGATCCGATTTCCACCGATTTAATTCCTGGACAACAAAAACCATGCTGGGAAACCAGGGAACATAGCAATCCAGTTACCGCATGCGGATTTAGGAACAGACTTGAAGGGCAAAATTAGTCTGAAGGGACATGAGATTACCGCATCCGGATTTGGATGCGGTAACCGCATTTTGCCTTCTAAATGTGACCCTAGCCTTATTCCATTCTACAATGGCAAGCAGATGAATAAGGCAGCCTGTTCTGTGAGCCTATACAAATGTCTCATTTCTCTGTGTAGAGAGAAATCAGTATAGTATAGGACCCTCATCAATTGGTATAGGTAACAGTCTACTTTTTCCGTAGATAGGTAATACAACTGTGTGTATGATTCTGAATTCACGATAATAAAAGAGTTGACTTTGTCCCCTTCATGGATGACCTTGTTTGTAGTAAATAGTGTTACATGCAGTAATGAATACTTCTATTTGGCTGTAAATTAATTTTGGAGCAACAACAAACTGCATTAGTTAATCTGTGGCAAGTGGGTTTCAAAATACCCTATTGCATCACGTTCTGTTTTTGTCTTATGTTCCAACAGGATTAGTGTACAGAGTGCTTATGTGTCTAGTCCGGCTATAAAAATCAGTAATATTCACAGCAGCATGAAGGATAGGGTTTACAGCTATTTGCCTTATCATACATGTATTCTATCAAAATTCCATTAACTCTTTATCAAATATATGTGTTTCTGTAAGAAATATATCTTACAGGATACATGGCATGATAACACATGTATAACACATATATTTATATACCATATTTTTCGCTTTATACGATCCACCTGATTATA
>JARQOC010000004.1:400229497-400245820 GCA_033576535.1 Allobates femoralis | reverse complement strand
ACACCGGGATGAATTTGATGGTTAACTGGAGAAATCACGGGTGGACAGGTTCCCAGTTCCGTGCCCTGGTTACATTTGTTAGATGGTGGGAAGGGAATGTTTACAAGGGATACGTGACACCACCTGTAGTTTCCGGTAATATGGTACCGGCACTGCAAGCCGGCTGCTGAGGTGATGGTGGGTGCAGCAGAGTGTGTACAGCTCCCCACAAGTGGAGCTATTACCACAGGGCAGCGGGGATGGATTAGGATGAGGGGAGTCGTAGTGGTGGTCCTTACCCCTCTGGTGAGCTGCTGGTGACGGTGTTGAAGTCCTCTGGGTACCGACGGGAAGAACTACAGAGACCAGTTCACGTTTTACTCCACTTTACTAGGTACCGGCAGATAGTAAAAACGGAACACGGTACAGTTTGGTTTACCGGATGGATGTTGCTGGTTCAGGGTCCCCCTTATGAAGTCTCTAAATGTTTCCTTTCGTTGTCTTTCGGGGTCGTCTCTATTCTTCCCAGTTTCTACCACCTTCACAGCGCTCTCCCGCCAGTCCTACGGTCTGTCACTAGCCATCCAGATTGGTCCCTTACTGGTACGGACGGGAGCAACAGGAACGCACAATTTTTCACCCCACCGAAATTCAGTCTGCAACTACTAGTGTCCTCCTCCGGTTTCTGTCCTGAAGGGTGAGATGTCCTTGTGGTGCTGTCAGCAACCCGGTTACTATGGGCCCGCAGCTTGTCGGTCTGCGGTCAGAGGTAAACTTCTGACCGTCTCGGCTTCCCGCGTTGCCAGAGTCTTCCCCCAATGTGACCAGCCGGCTCCAACCAGTCCTGGTCCGTTGCCCTCTGTCCTGGGCCCCCACTTAAAGATGGGGATCCCTCCTGTCAACCGCACTGTAAGGGTATGTGCCCACAGGGCGTTTTTGCTGTGGTTTTGCTGCGGTTTCCGAATGCAGAAAACCATTGGTTTTATGGTAATGTATGCTAATTTGTTCCTGCGGTTGGGCTTCCCAGCAAAACCAATGTGTTTACAAAAACGCTGTGCACACACATTGGTTTTGCAAGTGTCAAGAACTGTCAAATACATGCGTTTTTGGTTCGGATAGCAAAGAATTGACATGTCAATGATTCCTGCGTTTTTGGTGCAGTCAATGGGAAAAAACGCAGGAAAAACGCAGCATCAAAAACGCAGGAAAAATGCACAAAAAACGCAGTAAAAACGCGCCAAAAATGCGCAAAAAACGCAGACAAGATCATAGCATTTCTCCTGTCAAAGACTCTAGGATCCTCAGGTTTTCCTGCGTTCATGACTGCTCAAAAAACGTCCTGTGGGCACATACCCTAAGCCTTAGGGCCTAAGGCCTATCCTTACTGACTGCCTTCCTAGCACTGTCTCTAAACTGTCACTCTCTCCCACTACTCTACCCTAGGCTCCACCCCCCTTTTGGGACCTACTAAATTACCGATCCCCCCTACTCTAAGTGGCTTAGTCCTAAGTGTCAACTTACAAAGATATCACATTTGTTGTCAGCTTGCAATACCTCTCTGTGGCTCCTAGCCAGAGGGGCGCCACACTTATGTCCTTTCATTAGTAGATTATATGGTAATGATGCTTATTTTGTATTTCTGTAAATGCAGAGTGTGGAAGGGGAACATCACGAAAAAGCAGTTGAGCTGTTGAAAGCTGCTAAAGATACGGTGAAACTTGTAGTGCGATATACGCCCAAGGTGCTGGATGAAATGGAGGCTCGATTCGAAAAGCTGAGGACTGCGAGGCGCAGACAGCAACAGCAGCTACTAATTCAGCAACAGCAGCAACAGCAACAACAGGCACAACAAAACCATATGTCGTAGGTGAGAGTTTTCATTGCTTTCACTTCTTATCAGTGAACTTTACAGCACATTAGTCTTCACAATTACAGACCCAACTGCTATATTATTATGTGTTTCTCGACAGGATAACATAATAATACATAACATTTCCATCAGAATTGTGATCATGGGTTTCGCTGTACACAGGTATGCATTAGTACCATAGTAACCGCTGCAGACAGAGTCAGAACATATATTCATAAAGCTATAAAGCGTAGTGCAAAACATTTAGGCAGGTGTAGAATAAATGGCACAAAGTAAGAATGTTTTCCAAAGTAGAAATGCTAATAGCTTATTTTAACCTATTGACAAGATGCAAAGAGACAGAATGATTTCTACAAGCCTACATCCACAGAGGACATACAGCTGCATCTCAATGAATTAGAACATCATCGAAAAGTTAATTTATTTCAGTAATTCAATACATAAAGTGAAACACATATATAGAGTCATTACACACAGACTGATCTATTTCAAGTGTTTATTTCTGTTAATGTTGATGATTATGGCTTACAGCCAATGAAAATCCAAGGGTCGTTAACTCAGAAAATTAAAGTAGGGAGGATGAAGGGCTAAAAACCTCGCTGCTGTATTCCACGAGATGTTAAAGGGTGAACAACATAATATTGATTTATTAGTCAACACATTTCAGGAGTCCCTGGCCCCTTTCTCAGGACAAAGCTATATCTTGTTGATATGCTTCAGGGAGCTCTGAAGCACGTTGACTAATTAATATTATGTTCACCCTTTGATGTCTCATGAAATATGGCAGCGCAGTTTTTAACCCATCATCATCTCTACTTTAATTTTCTGAGATAATGACATTTGGGTTTTCATTTGCTGTAAGCCGTAATCATCAACATTAACAGAAATAAATACTTGAAATAGATCACTGATTGTAATGACTCTATATAATATGTGTGTGTCCTGCTAGGTTCATCCTCTCTACTGACCAGGTGGGTGGGGAATACGCTGCCACCGCATGTTGCCCCTTACCCAAAGGGGGCCAGCCAGCGGGTTCGTTCTCCTCACCACTCAGAGGACACCTCTCCCACCATACTCCATACTTCCGGAGTCATCTGCTGTGCCCCTGGCATCAGGGCTTCCTCCACCCTGCGCCCCACTGTAGTTGGCCCTTCCCATCCAGAATGCTGCCACTGCTTTCCCCCCCCCCGCCGGTTGCAGGGGGTAACATATATCCTTGCCGGCTTCCCAGCATGCTCCCTGCTCGAGCCCAGTCAGAAGCTGCCGCCATTCTATGTCCACAACTCCCCAGGCCGTGGGCTGGAAGTAGGCAGTGTATCTAGCCGAGGATTCCTCCTGGTGGCTGGAGTAGACCCCAGAGGCCCCCGGATGCCCACCCCGCCACGGAAGGTCCATACCGGCTCTCTTCACCCTCTAGCATCTGGAGAGATTCGTGCAGGAGGTCGGGACTGTCAACCACATGCTGCAAGATGGGAGGGAAATGGTACCGATGGGAGTTCACAGGCAACCTATACAGTAGCCTGCACTGCCTGTGCCCCATGCACCGCTATAGCTGCACAGAAAATCTTTTCCAGTGAAGCCATATTACCATCTATTTGAGCTGTAAGCTGTTGTCCCCAGAAGCTGCAAGAGGAGGTGGCTTCCCCTTACCTCCCCCTATATTCCTCATATTGATCCCCCCACTTCATTCTTCCAAGACCACTCCCCAACCGATTAACTCCTTTTTTTTCTTATTTCAACTTAATGCACCTACTAACCCTTTAACTCCCTCCCCTCCCAATTGTCATGTAGCCTGTCCACCCTATGGGTTCTTCGCCTTTTCTGTACTGTAAAACAGATATATTCAGTTGCATTACCTCAACAATCTTCAGATTTGTTAAAATCTGAACATTAAAAACTCATTAATAAAAATTGCACAATTATAAACTTCACATAATGCGACCTTTTCCCTTGATTTAAAAAAATAATTTAGGTTGTATAAATAAATGAGAAAACAATAATTTTCATTTATGATGCTTTTCTTAGGGGATAGGTGAGAATAAAAAGTGGCATTTGTGGCCTGCAGAGGATTTAGCATTTAAATGGGTGATGAATAAAAACTACCGTATATACTCGTGTATAAGCCGACCCGTGTATAAGCCGACCCCCCTACTTTTGCCCCCAAAAACTGGGAAAACTTATTGACTCGCGTAAAAGCCGAGGGTGGACCCCAGCACAGGTATACAACCCCCAGCAGTGAGGTATACAGCCCCCAGCAGTGAGGTATACCGGCCCCCAGCAGTGAGGTATACAGGCCCCCAGCAGTGAGGTATACAGGCCCCCCCCAGTGGTATACAGGCCCCAGCAGTATGGTATACATCAGGCCCCCAGGGGTATACAGCAGGCCCCCAGGGGTATACAGCTGCCCCCAGGGGTATACAGCAGGCCCCCAGTGGTATACAGCAGGCCCCCAGTGGTATACAGCAGGCCCCCAGGGGTATACAGCAGGCTCCAGTGGCACTCGCCCCCCCATCATGTGAAGAGCCCCCCACACTGTGCAGAGCCCCCCGCTGCATTATCTTACCTTCCAGGGTCTTCTTCACCGCGGGTCCTTCAGTCCATTCTCGCGCGCTGTGTTCCCGGTCTCATGTGACCCGGCGGTCGCAGTGGAATGACGTCATCGCGCCGGGTCACGTGAGACCTGAACACAGTGCGCGATGATGACTGCAGGACCCGCGGTGAAGAAGACCCTGGATGGTAAGATAATGCAGCGGGGGGGCTCTGCACAGTGTGGGGGGCTCTTCACATGATGGGGGGGCTAGTGCCACTGGGGGGCTGCCTGTATACACTGGGGGGCTGTATGCACGGCTCCCCCTGCTGCTATGATGGGCGGGGGGAGCCGTGCATATCTAATGAGCGGCCCCACGTGACGGGCCGCTCAGTCATCAGCCTCCCCCTGCCTCTTCCAGGCTCCCCAGCACCCGGACACAGCCCCCACCATAGGATTACCGTATTGACCCGTGTATAAGCCGAGGGGGGGACTTTTCAGCCCAATTTTTGGGCTGAAAAACTCGGCTTATACACGAGTATATACGGTATGTTCAGATGCCAAATCCTTAGCATTCTGAGCTAAAGAGGTGATGTAGCCTTACAATAAGGAAAAAAATCCCTCTGAAAGCGAGAAAGCAAATCATATTTATCCCATCTGATCTTGTTTGGCAAAACCCAGAATGTTTCCATACTTCATGGTTAGTGTAAGTGTTGAGGATGGAGAAACATGAAATGTCTTTATAGGGTTAAAAATATCACAACTCTTCTCTTTTTATATATATATTGTGATTCGGGGATGTCATGTTGTCTGTTACACACTAGATGGCGCCCACGTTCCATAAATATATCTGAGACCTAAGCCAACCCATTAAGGGAGGAATTTAGATATTAGAATAATTTGATAAGAATTGACCAATTAGGAGATGATCACTTTGTAGAAAGTTCTAGAATTCTAACACGCCTTTTGCTTTCTGTATAAACATGTGTGTTTCAATAAACGCTTGCGCAGTGTTTACTCCTATTTGGCGTAGGCATGAGTAAGGCTTGAGACCGCTCTAGTGTCCGTATCATTTATTTGCGGCAGTGCAGATGTGCATAATTGCCTATATATATATAATTTGGAATGGCTGATGGACTTGTGATTGAACTGAGACCCTCAACATAGGCAGGCATGAGATTGCTGCAGCCGGTGACTACAGACTTCATATCTGACTTGGGTCAAGCTGCAGGGCATACAGTCAGTGGGGAGTGATTGGCTGCAGCACTGCCATGGGTTTTGGACCAAGCAGGTTAACAGGATTGGCTGTAGCAGTCATAATGGATCTCTATACTTCCCCTTCATTCTGTGCCGGTTTTATGGGCTTTATTTTTGTTGTGGAGCTGAGTAGTGTGGCAGATGGAAATCGCCTTTTACGGGGAACTTTAACTAAAGAGTAATGTTAGGAAAAACTAACAAAAACATGGACAAACCCCTTTTATTTTTTGTCTAATACACATATCTATCTATCACAGAAAAAAACTGCACATCACTCAAAGACATAGTGTGAGCTGGTGCCAGCAGGGACGCTGGATCAAACAACCAGAAATAATTCCTCTGCAGCACTCAGCTACTACCAATAATGCACACATGCTAATAAGCGGTATATGAGGAAAAAAATTAAAAACCTACTTTTTTTAAAAAAACTCAATATTCTTATTTTTTTATTTCTGGGGTTCTTGGTACATACTGTACATTGGCCAATGTCTGTTTGCTCATCAACCACGACACGGTTGTTTTATGTCCAATATGTGGAGTTGCTGGCTTCATGTCTGCACTTAGTACCCTCATCGCCCACAGGTGGTCTGGGGTTGAGATGCAGTCCACCCACTTAGAAGTCGGAGAGGGAGGACAAGGAGGACAGGGATGTCAGCGTAGGACTCATCAGATCTGGGGTCACCGTGTCGTGGTTGATGAGCAAACAGATATTGGCCAATGTATGTAACCAGAACACCAGTAAATAAAAAGATAAGAATATTGAGTTTTTTAGAAAAAAATGTAAGTTTTTAATTTTTTCCTCATATATTGCTTGTTAGCATATGTGCATTATTGGTAGCAGCTGAGTGCTGCAGAGAAATTTTTTCTGTCTATCTATCTATCTATCTATCTATCTATCTATCTATCTATCTATCTATATCAATCCATCTATCTATTCTATTCTTTGTCTCTATCCTTTCAATCTATCTATCTATGCTTCTATCTATCCATTATTTTTATCTATCCTTTCTAACTACCATATCTATTCTTTCCATCTATCAATCTATGTATTCTCTCCATCTATTTATCTATCAATTTTTTCTTATCTATCTATCTATCTATCTATCTATCTATCTATCTATCTATCTATCTATCTATCTATCTATCTATCTATCTATCTATCTCTCCATCTATCTATCCTTTGCATCTGTCTGTCCATTCAACTATGTATATCTATTTATCTATCTGTATCTATGTATTTATCTATCTAAAGAAAGGTTTCTTTTTTGTATTAAAGTATGTAATTCTGGACTAATAAAATATATCTTCTCGATACACCTTTACATTACGTACCACTATTGAGTGCACTGCACATATTACAACCCTGTGACCTCCACAATGCAATCATTTGCTCTCAGTTGTTTTGTTCTTTGCTTTCACTGCAGGTTTTTCTCCAGAAAGAAACACAAATAGATCAGTGGCAATAAAGCAATTCCACATGGAGTCCATTTTCCAAAGGAACAGAAGAGAATTTGTTTCCAACACACAGCATCAAAATGGGTCGATAGAATCCTTTGGCTAGGCTTTCTAAAAGCTTATATAATAAAGGTGATGTGTCCGGTAGTTAGGAGAACCTCTTTGTCTTGGACTTACCCTCCAACATGTATTGTAACCATATAATTTACAGTAGTATTGTATAAGGAGGATGGCAGTCTGTATGGGTTTACCTGTAGAGTTGGGCCTGCGTGCCTGGGATCATGTCTAGAAATCCTCATTGTTCACTGGACACCAAACTGCATCAGTTTAGTGCACTAACGAATCAGCACTTGTATACACTCAAGAATAATATCCTGTACTGTATATTGTATAATTTAAGACTTGTTGTTTGTAATAAAATTCAATATTTTTTCCTTACAATAGGTATCACATTTATACAGTTTTGTGTTATTAGGCAGAGCAGCATTTCCTTTTGTGTTTTGTATGTTTCAGCAATGTTAGATACTGTAGCTGCCGAAAATTTAGAAAAGAAACATGTATTTTACATATAATTAATGTATGTAGCATTTATGAAGATATGGTATATTAGGCAGATATTATTTGTCTCTGTGTCGTAGAAGTTTTTTTCTTAATTTACTGTTTTATATGCTTTGTTACATGTCTGCCTAGTGTTTATATTAATCATTTATTGTCAGAATTAAATATTTTTTAATTAAATTTGTTGCAAATGATCTTTTTTTTTAAATGAAATAAGGGTTAATGAGGGTGAAGAATAGAGTCCGTTAAGGTCACGTAAAGGGAAGCTATCATCAGAAAATTGCTTATTGCATAAATCAATGTTTTTCGTGTTTCATTTATTTTTGTTTATTCTCGGCAAAAGTAGAGTAAAAGTTTTAAAAAGCTGCAAAACAATTGAATAACATAGGGTTGTGAAAAGAAAATTGGGCATTTTGGTATTTTTACATCACTTTCAGCTCTGTTACAATCGGTGGAGCCCGGGGGAAGCCTGGGTTGGTTGAGAGTGTGGCCCTTCTCCACATTGAATTCATCAAATGTGCCAGTGTACCCCCTGACCGGAATAGACTTTCTAGTACATCACATGGAAGCACATGTCACTTAGTAGAGACCACAAATTCATTAAGTGGCATGAGCCTTGCAATGATTTCAGCACCATGTGCTACGTCGAGCGTGAGCTTACAGTATGCCAGTATTGATCAATTAGTGCCAAACTATATTCATTTATTTTAATAGTTGGGTCATTCCATGTCAAGTGATCCAAAAATGAATTTTTTTTCCCTGACGTCCTCAGATTTTTAAAAAATTTTTTCTATCTGAAGAACAACTTTATCTAATTACAAAAAAAAAAGTTTTGAATTTTTTTCTTTATCTGTTAATTTTTTACAGATTTTTAAAGTTTTAAAAAAGTGCGAATTTTGGCCTGGTATGGCTTTACATTTTCTATCATATCTCGGGCTAGAAATAAGATAGAGAAACAAAATAAACACCAATCTACTCAGAACTGTCCAGGCTTTCATCATATATGTCACAAGAGGATATTTGTTAATATTTTACCCATGTGATCGCAAGCGCAAAACTTTAAAACGCATTTCCGAAAAATCGGCGCGCTTTAAATATTTCAAAAACTGCCCATGTGTCTGCTGTGCTCTTAGCCACATCTGTACCAAATTTCAAGTTGGGATCGCAATGGGATCATATTTTAACATATTTTACTAGTAAGAGCGTCAATGGGTCATTCCATATCAAGTGATCTAAATATGAATATTTTTTTTTACCTGACGTCTTTAGATTTTTTTTTTTTTTTTCCTTTATGAAGTACTACTTTAGTTAATTACAAATTAAAAGTTTGGAATTTTTTTCTTCATCAGTTAATTTTTTACAGATTTTTAAAGTTTAAAAAAAGGGTGAATTTTGGCCTGGTACGACTTTACATTTTTTTATCTCAGGCTAGAAATAAGATAATGAAGTGGGAGAGGCGTCATTTTACTCAGAACGGTAACAGCTTTCATTTGAGATGTTACAAGACTATGTTTCTTTATATCAAATTCAAACTATTGACGGGCAATTGTGAAAAAATGACTGATTGTGTTCTTGGTGACTTTTGAATTGACACTATAATAGTTAAATATTTTGCACTTAGGTCCAATGAATGCGTCCATGGGGTCAAGCTGGGACAGAGTCATCACAAATTAGCCTTATTTGCAGATGACCTGCTACTTTACATCTCCCAGCCCCTGGTCTCCATCCCTTCGGTCTTAATGGAGTTTGAACGGTTCGGACAATTGAGCAAGTTTAAAGTGAATTGCTCCAAAACCGAGGCACTCAATATTTCTTTGCCTGGAGAATTGGTTTCTCATCTATCTAAACAGTTCCCATTTAAATGGAAAGTAGAAGCCATTAAGTACTTGGGAGTCCTTATACCAAAAGATCTTAAACAAATATTCAATTTAAATTATCAACCCCTTTTGACTAACGCGGAATCGGCATTTACCTCCTATAGACAATTAAAGCTATCCTGGTTCGGGAGAATAAACGTAGTCAAGATGGATGTCTTGCCCCGACTCTTATATACTTTTCAGACAGTTCCTGTTCTATTGGATAGAGGTTTCCTCTCCAAAATGCAATCTATGATCCTTAGATTTGTCTGGGGGGGCAAGAGGTCCAGATTGCGAATGAATATCCTATCCTTGCCCGAGACCAGAGGAGGGGTTGGACTACCCAACATACGAGCGTACTTTGAGGCTTCCTCTCTTGTTAGAGCTCTAGATTGGCATTATCATGCGTCCTCCAAGAAATGGGTAGGGGTGGAGCAAGAGGGTTTGGGGATTCCGCTGAAACACCTGCTTTGGATTTCCCCTAAAGACTCCACAGACCTAGTACCTTTGACAGACATGACCAGAAACACCTTGAAGGTATGGCACCTAGTGACGAAAACCCTCCGCTTAAACGACAGACTTAGCCCTTTGACTCCCCTTTTTTCCAACCCATCTTTCCCACCCAGATTTGACAGGCAGAGATTTTTATGTTGGCGGATTGTGGATGACACCCGAGTAGGACAGACTCTGTCCAGTGGTGGTTTGCCCCCGATGGCAGAGCTACAACTCAAAGAACCTACGAGACCTCTTAAGTGATTCGAATTTCTCCAATACAGAGCATAATTATATTCAGCTGACCACTCTTGCAGGGTAAGATTGACGCCCAACGTATTGGAGAGGTTATTCCAACTGGAGGCTCCACCGAGGTGCAAAATATCAGTTCTATACCAGGCCTTAGGGTCCATGAGAGAGCAGGGCACCCTTTACTTCCAACGTGCTTGGGAGAGGGAATTGGGTGTAGCATTTCAGAAGCTAATTGGCAGAAATGCTTTATATTTACTCACTCACTAGCTAGCGCTTGTTCTGCACAAGAAAGAAGCTATAAGCTGCTCACTAGATGGTACTTGTGCCCGACGACACTCCGGAACATGTTCCCTGGAACCCCTGATACCTGCTGGCGCTGTGGGGAAGAGAAGGGTACAATGATACACATTTGGTGGAGTTGTGGGGAAATCCGGCGGTTCTGGTCTGAGGTTTTCAATGCATACGCCCGGATAACAGGTAAACAAGCCGAATGCTGCCCAGAATCGGCAATGTTATCCATTTTTCCAGGTCCTATTGGGCTACAGAAGAGGGATATTCTCCGCTTTTGCATCTCGGCTGCTCGTGCTGTGATCCCGAGGTTCTGGAAATCAAGCCGGGCTCCATCTCTACTTGATTGGTTCAAAGAATTGATGGACACATATCGAATGGAGGAGCTCGCAGCTGATGCGGCGGGATCTCGGAACAAATTCTTAGGGATTTGGGTTGAATGGATTCTTTTTCACGACTCTGCAGAATTTAGGAGTATCTTTTCCAGCACAGATAATATGGCTCGACCTCTGGCTGATGGGGAGCCAGTGGGATGAGTACCCTTTCTCCTTCCCATACCTCACCCGTCCCCCCCCCCTCCTTTTTTTCTTACGTGGCTTTTCTTTCCCAGTATAACTTTCTAATGGTTTTTGTTTCTCTTCTCTCTCTCTCTTCTTTTCTATCTCTCTTTTCTTCCCATCTGATACATTCAGTCTAGGTATTTCCTTTCTACACCTATACCTTCAGAATTCTAGTGAACATTAGACAGGTATCGAAAACTCTGAGCTGTGAGTAGATCATTAATATTTCGGCCTTCCTTTCCGGTACACCAGTCGATAGACTATTCCAACTAGGCCTCAACGGGTAATGACCCACTTACGTGGTCAACCTGTTAGAAGGGGCCAAGTAATAAAAATCATTCTGCTGGGGCTGCTTGTCCCCTTGACATCAGAACATCTCAAAACCCTGAGAAAGGTTGTATACTTGAGTGTTTGGAATTATATTTAGATTGTAGTATATATTGCACCAGAGATAAGCGCAAAAGTAAATTTGCAGCTTATCTTAAAGTTACTAATAACTTTGTGAATTCTCTTTTTGTATATTTTATATGTCTCAAGATTTTGTTAAAAGATTGAATGTATGTCTTTCATATGTTTTTTCAAAATTTAATAAAAATGAGATTAACCATAGTTAAATATTTTAAAATATGATCCCATCACGATCCCAACTTGAAATTTGGTACAGATGTGGCTAAGAGCATAAAAGACACATGGGCAGTTTTGGAAAATTTTTATTAAAATGTTTTTTTCGGAAATGCGTTTCAAAATGTTGCGTTTGCATTCGCATAGGTAAAAAATTAAAATTAACAAATATACTCTTGTGACATATCTGGTGAAAGCCTGGACAGTTCTGAGTAGAATGGTGTTTATTTTGTTTCTCTATCTTATTTCTAGCCCGAGATAAAAAAATTTAAAGTCGTACCAGGCCAAAATTCACCCTTTTTTTAAACTTTAAAAATCTGTAAAAAATTAACTGATGAAGAAAAAAATTCCAAACTTTTAATTTGTAATTAACTAAAGTAGTACTTCATAAAGGAAAAAAAAAAAAAAAATCTAAAGACGTCAGGTAAAAAAAAATATTCATATTTAGATCACTTGATATGGAATGACCCATTGACGCTATTAATAGTAAAATATGTTAAAATATGATCCCATTGCGATCCCAACTTGAAATTTGGTACAGATGTGGCTAAGAGCAAAGCAGACACATGGGCAGTTTTTGAAATATTTAAAGCGCGCCGATTTTTCGGAAATACGTTTTAAAGTTTTGCGCTTGCGATCACATGGGTAAAATATTAACAAAGATCCTCTTGTGACATATCTGGTGAAAGCTTGTATAGTTCTGAGTAGAATGGTGTTTATTTTTTCTCTCTATCTTATTCCTAGCCTTAGTTATGAGGAGAAACGTAAAGGCAGGCAACAGCGAAATTCACACTTTTTCCGAACTTTGAAAATCATTTAAAAAAAAAATAAATTTTTAAAAAAAATTTTCTCTTCACATTTTGCATTGTCTGACATGCTATTATCAAATAACAAAATCTCAAAAGAATTAAAAATATAGAGGTAATAATCATTGGTTCACTTGACATGGAATGACCCAGTTTTCACACTGGTCACCAGGGATTTTTTGGACTTGAGCTTCCCTATGTTTTAGGGAATAACACATGTACATAGCTACAGTGAGAAGGTCTGTACCTGATATGTTGTGCTGAGGCAGGGCTGCCACTAGGAATTTCGCGGCCCGTGACTGCCAAAATATTGGGGCCCCCCTGAGACTTCGCCTCACCTCCACCCGCCTCCGCCTCCACCTCCACCCATACTCTGCTCATTATATTTATAGTGAAAAATTAGAACAGCAGCAAAAATAACTTAAATTTATGTGCAGAGCTTTCCCAACCAGCAATCCAGATGGTTCCTTACAATAGAGTAAAAAAAAGAAAAACAGCACAAAAAAAAAGAAAACAGTGGACTTTATTGCCCAATGCGTGACCACGCCATTGGTCAATTAAGCCCACTGTTTTCTATTTTTTGTGCTGTTTTTCCTTTATTTTACACTCTCTATTATATATTACACACACACACTAGAGACTGATGTGGGCTGAATACAAAATAGCTGTATATACGATAGAGAATACGCGATAGAGACGGCTGCTAGCTGTATACACAATAGAGATCGCTGCGGGCCATTTACACAATAGAGAGTACACAATAGAGACTGCTGCTGGCCGTACACAATAGAGAATACACAATAGAGATGGCTGCAGGCCGTATAGACAATGGAGACGGCTGCGGGCCCGGCCGTATAGACAATAGCGATGGCTACTGGCTATACACACAGTAGAGAATACACAATAGAGACTGCTGCGGAACAAATGCAGAACGGAGACGGCTGCAGGACAAATGCATATTAGAGACTGCTGCGGGCTATATGCATATTAGAGACTGCTGCGGGATGTATACACATTGGAGACTGTGCAGGATGTATACACAGAGACTGCTAGCCGTATGCGGAGACTGCCAGCTGTATATCTTCTATACACAGACAGTACTCTACTGTATATACAAGTCCACGCTATATACATACAGTATATAGATGCACAAATACAGCATGTAGTGTGGATCTGTACACTGTGTGCAGAATTATTAGGCAAATGAATATTTTGATCACATGATACTTTTTATACATGTTGTCCTACTCCAAGCTGTATAGCTTTGAGAGCCAACTACCAATTAAGTAAATTAGGTGATGTGCATCTCTATAATGAGGAGGGGTGTGGTGTAATGACATCAACACCCTTTATAAGGTGTGCTTGATTATTAGGCAAATGCCTTTCCTTAGGCAAAATGGTTCAGAAGAGAGATTTGACGTGCTCTGAAAAGTCCAAAATTGTGAGATGTCTTGCAGAATGATGCAGCAGTCTCAAAATTGCCAAACTTTTGAAGTGTGATCACCGAACAATCAAGTGTTTCATGGAAAATAGCCAACAGGGTCGCAAAAAGTGTGTTGGGCAAAAAAATCTGCCATATTTTAGAGCTGCAATGTTACTGGAGTATCAAAAAGCACAAGGTGTGCTATACTGAGGGACATGGCCAAGGTGAGAAAGGCTGAAAAACTGATTTTGAAAGGTTTTATGGACTGATGAAATGAGTGACTCTTGATGGCCCAGATGGATGGGCCAGAGGCTGGATTAGTAAAGGGCAGAAAGCTCCACTCCGACTCAGATGCCAGCAAGGTGGAGGTGGGGTACTGGTATGGTCTGGTATCATGAAAGATGAACTTGTGGGACCTTTTTGGGTTGAGGATTAGTGAAGCTCAACTCCCTGATCTACTGTCAGTTTCTGGAAGACAACTTCTTCAAGCAGTGGTACAGGAAGAAGTCGGTATCGTTCAAGAAAAACATGATTTTTATGCAGGACAATGCTCCATCACATGCATCCAACTACTCCACAGTGTGGCTGGCCAGTAAAGGTCTAAAAGAAGAAAAAATAATGACATGGCCCCCTTGTTCACCTGATCTGAACCCCATAGAGAACCTGTGGTCCCTCCTAAAATGTGAGATCTACAGGGAGGGAAAATAGTACACCTCTCGGAACAGTGTCTAGGAGGCTGTGGTGGCTGCTGCACGCAATGTTGATTATAAACAGATCAAGCAACTGACAGAATCTATGGATGGAAGGCTGTTGAGTGTCATCATAAAGAAAGGTAGCTATATTGGTCACTAATTTCTTTTTGTTTTTGCATGTCAGAAATGTTTTTTTTCTAAATTTTGTGCAGGTATATCAGTTTACCTTGTGAACATAAACCAGTGAGATGGGAATATATTTGGTTTTTATTAAGCTGCATAATAATTCTGCACAGTAATAGTTACCTCCACAAACAGATATCCTCCTAAGATAGCCAAATCTAAATAAAAAACACTCCAACTTCCAAAAATATTGAGCTTTGATATTTGTGAGTCTTTTGAGTTGATTGAGAACATAGTTCTTGATCAATAATAAAAATAATCCTCTAAAATACAACTTGCCTAATAATTCTGTACACAGTGTATATAGAGTATAGTAGAGACAGGGTAGAGACAGACACACAGATAGAGAGACTGACGGACAGGTAGAGAGACTGACGGACAGACAGACCGACAGACACAGAGACATACAGACAGAGAGAAACAGGCAAAGAGAGAGCCAGACAGAGACAGAGAGACAGACAGAGACACAGACAAAGAGAGACAGACAGACAAAGACTGACAGACAGACAGAGAGAGACAGACAGAAAGGCAGATATAGAGACAGACAGACTTGCATTCACTTGCAGCTCCCTGCTCTTAGGCTATAATTCATATCTTTTTGGGCAACCACAACCTTCCTAACTGAACTAAAACTATTTATCCACTTGACTACAAGCCCTACAGACCACCAGAGAAACATCCAGCCTTTCTGCCTGTCGACAGAAGACCCCTTCAGAAAAAGCCCGAGAAGAAGAGAGCCGGCAGCCATCCACCACAGAGGGAGAAGAAGAGTATAGCAGACTATCCCTTATCTTATTTGAACAGCAGAGACAAGCTCCAACTGCACTGAAGGAGAGAGGTCACTGGCTCACATGGTGAGGAGGACCAAGACAGGGAAGAGTGATAGAACAGCGGACACCCCATCCCTCTCCTTCCCAAGTCAAATATTCCTAGCTCCACTATCTTTCATAGCGTATGCCGTGCATGCTACAGAGAGACCCCAGCAGCTGTATTATCAGAGAACATGTGGGAAGGAGCATTGAGGGTCAGAGAGCAGCTGAGATCTTGCTGGGCAGTGGACAGGAGACAGGGCCTGGCGCCCACTCAAAAGGTGAGGGGGTGGGGCCTTGTGGTGATAGACAGGAGAGGGGGCCATGCAAGATGTAAGGGAGCAGGGCCCAGAGGAGATCAGGGCCCGCCCCCAGATGACTTGCACCACGGGCCTTGCAAAGCAGCATCAGTGTGTGTCGGCAGGGGAGGTGGGCCTCCCTGCTCCAAATAGCTACATCCCCTGCTGTCACAGCCGGGCCCCCCTGATCTAATGGCCTCACCCCCTGCAAATACGGTCAGGCCCCTGACTGGAGGCACAGCTGTCAGGCCTTAGCCGTGGCCCTGTGCTGAGGTGTTTAATAAATCTGTAAAAAGTCATTGTGAATGGAGAGGGAGCAAAGTCTGCTTGGTATTACCTTTGCTGGCAATAAAAAATACGGGGGAGCACTTATTTTTTCAATTATTTATCTACATC
>JARQOC010000004.1:400137287-400212949 GCA_033576535.1 Allobates femoralis | reverse complement strand
GCCTTATTCTATCAACACTTCAGGAATTGCAGCAGACTTTTTTGCTGCATATGGCTAGGGTCTGATTAGCGTCAGCACTCAGGCTGATGATTCCATTGAAAACTTAGTCTCTGGCAGGCGCAGCGTTAATGGCATGTAACGCTATGCGCCACCTGCCTATGTATTGCAATAGTAACCTGAGGTTTCGCAGAGCCACTAGCTCCACAGAGAAGTCCCGGATATGCACTATTGCAGAGCGCAGAGGAAAATGCTGCGAACTGCGTTTCCTCTGTACTCTGCAATAGCGCATATCCAGGACTTCTCTGTGGAGTCTGTGGGTGCGCGAAGCCTCAGGTTACCATAGCAATGCATTGGTAGGCGGCGCATAGTGTTACATGCCATTAAGGGCAGACGCAGGTTCGGAATGTGTACACATACCCTTAGGCTAGGGTCACACTAGCGTCAGCCTTCTGGCTGACGGATTCGTGTAAAACTTAAAATTCTGCAGCCTGAGCGCATAGTGTTAACATGCTGTAATGCTGTGCTCAGGCTGCCTATAAATTCCTATGGGTACCGGTCTCCCAGCACAGCCGGCCACTTGACACAAAAGTACTGGATATGCGCTATTTCTTTTCTGAGCGCACAGGAAAACACTGCAAACCGCATTGCCGTGTGCACTCAGAAATAGCGCCTATCCGGTACTTTGTGTCAAGCGGCCGGTTGCACGGGGAGACCAATACCCATAGGAATATATTGGCAGCCTGAACACAGCGTTACAGCACGTTAACACTATGCGCTCAGGCTGCAGAATTCTAAGTTTTACACGGATCCATCAGCCAGAAGGCTGACACTAGTTTGATCCTAGCCTTATGGACTAGAAAAGTCCAGTATCTAAAATGGCAGCATTTCCAGCTTTTTATGTGAGAAAACCATAAAATGAGGAAGGCTGATGTAATCCAAGATCCTGCAAACATTTTAAAGCTGATAGCCAGTCAAATAGTCTTTCTAAATGTGAAAGGTAGTAGGGCTGGAACCAAGAAGTCAAATGAACATAAATATGATAGGGGGTTAAAACACTCAGCAGAACTCTTTTAAGCTGCTTTCACATCAACGGTAAATATAATTAACGGCATACACTGCAGATGTTGCCGCACCTGCTGGATCTGCTGCGTAACTGCCGACTTGCAGCACGAATCCGGCAAGCCCCATTCATTCTCTAGGGGGTTTGTGGTCAGGTGCAGAAAGTGTGGTTTTGACAGATTTGGCAGATCCAGCACTTGTGGCTGCACATGCCGGATTCGTCAAAAACCGCACTTGCCACACCTGACTGCAAACCCCCTAGAGAATGAATGAGGCTTACCGGATTCGTGCTGCAAGTCAGCCGTTACGGAGCAGATCCAGCAGGTGAAGTGACATCTGTTGGATCTGCCGCGAATTACATTTACCGCTGATGTGAAAGCAGCCTAAGGCTGGGGTCAGACTTGGTTATGGACTCACGTTTTCAGCCAGCGCTAATACTGGACAGCGTTAACGGCAAGCGCTGCCTGCAAACGTGGTCCATGGCAACCCTGTGTTTACCTTAGTAGCAGCCGCACACAGAGCTGCAGGAGGTGCACTTTTCTTCAGTGCACAGGAAATGCTGCCTACTGAAAACGAGGGTCCATAACCAAGTCTGACCCCAGCCTAAGACTTGGTTTACATTGCACTTGTGATGTCTATTACAACGGAAACGTTAATGGTTTCAGATGTAACGGACATCAAAAATGATGTTTTGATTCATTTTATAGTGCATACATTTTAGAAACTTCAAAAACATATGCACTATATGACATAGATGATAGGATAGATAGTAAGATAGATAGATGAATAGGATAGAAAGAAATAGCATAGATAGAAATATAGATGGTAGACAAGAATTACCAGTGTCCCTGCTCTGTCTCCCCGCTATGTCTGCTGCTCCGGGGCTGCTGGGTCATGAGCTTAATGATAGGCACTGGAGGCAGCAGACATAGCGGCGAGACAGAGCAGGGGACACAGAAAATGCTTTTCTAGCATCTGTATTTCTATCTTTCCTATCTCTTTCTATCCTATTCTTCTATTGCAAATGCAACATAACACAATGTTGCAGCATTTTCTTGTCCATTAAAACAAACACATACTTGCAAATGCATGCCTAGTTTGGCATGCATTAGTATGCGTTTGTTGTATGGAAGCCTATGGATGTATTAACACATCTGTTAGGCCTCTTTCACATCAGCATTTTTTACATTTTGCGGCAGATGGGGCACATTTACCGCATCTGCTGCATCCGACGCATAATGGCCGCACTTGCGGCACACTTGCGGCACACTTGCGGCAAGCCCCATGCATTGTCTATGGGGCTTGCGGCAGGTGCGGCAAGTGCGGTATAGTTGTGGTTTCGGCACTTGCGGCAGTTGCAGCCGCGGAAAAAAAACGCTGCTGATCGTGTTTTTTTTTTCGCGGCCGCAACTGCAGCAAGTGCCGGAATCACAGCTATACCACACTTGCTGCACCTGCTGCAAGCCCCATAGACAATGCATGGGGCTTGCTGCAAGCGTGCTGCAAAATGCAAAGCGTGCTGCAAAATGTAAAAAACACTGATGTGAAAGCAGCCTTACATGCGCTTGTGCAGCTGTCAAACGGTTCCGTTAAACGAACAGTACAAAAGGAATGTGAACCTAACCTTAGGCTACCTTCACATGTCTGTGATTGAGGTACCTGGTTGAGATATATGGTATTCGTTTTCACACATACTGGACACACATATACGTGTGTTCCCATTATAATCTGTGATGCTTTACCCATGCAAACCACATGGAGGTTAGACTTGTCCATTTTATCGGGTCATCGTGGATCACATTAACCCATACAATTCAATGGGGCTGTGCAAATACATACAACACAAGGATTACAACCATGTGATATCCATGTGCTGTTCACGTGACACGTACCAGAATTTAATGCATTCAAGAATTACCGATATTTATGTGTTAAAGAAGAGTATAAATAATAGATAGACAGATACAGTACATAGGTGGATAGATAAATAAAAAGATAGAGCGGTAGATAGATAAGAGTTAGATTATACAGTAGATAGAAGGATTGATAGAAAGATAGTTTGTATAGCTTTCTATTAACCAAATAAATAAATGATTAAAGGGGTTGTCCATTACTAGGATAACTCTTTCTGATATCACGTTTTCTCCCGGTAAAATAAAAAAAAAACTTATACTCACCTCCTGTACCACTGCCATTCAAGCGGTGTCAGTACTCATGTTCCCAGGGCTCATGGGACAGTACGCGAGTCCGACATCAAATCGACACTCGCTTTTGTCTCCACACCATAGGAAACTTCCTGTTGATTGCTCCTGCATCTGCATGTGAGGAGACAAATGGCACAATAATTAGAGGTTGGGCTTGTGTGACATCATAACGTCACATGAGTCTTGGAAATGTGAGTACCGACACCGCTGCACTAACACCGGCACAGGAGGTGAGTATAATCTTTGTTTTTTTACATGGGGTAAACATGTGGAATCAGAAGAGGTTGTCCTAGCAGTGGACAGCCCCTCTAAATTAAAAAAAAACTACGTGCCTCCCAACCCCCATTTTTGGTAACTGTCAAAAGAAAAAAGACCAGAGAGCACTCAGATGACATTTTCATGGACTGACAAAATGGAATAGATAATATTTTTCTCTTTCTACTCCAATTATGAGAATTGCAGATCACACTCTGATCAGAGTCTTATCAAAATGTGATTAGGGAGCATGGCCTAGCTGCATATTTATTATTATTATTATTATTATTTATTTATATAGCGCCATTAGGTTCCATGGCGCTTTACATGTGTAAGGGCAGACAAGGACAAGAACATAAAATGACAACAGTCAAATCATACAGGTACAGTAGGGTTGAGGACCCTGTCCACGAGAGCTCACATGGCAGAGGTTGGTTAGGGCAGGAGCTCCTGGACACTAAATCGGCTCCCATAGCTTCCACGAATGGCAGATCACTCCACACCTAGCAACCTGCAGCATCAAGGCAGCAGGAGAGCCAAATGCAGCTCCCCTTTGAGAGTTACAGATTTCTGGCTCAGAGACCGGCAGTCCAGCATGGTGCCTCCTTCTCCCAACTCAGCTCATGCTTCTAGGAGGGGATCTCCAGCACCCTTGGAGACAACAGAGGATGAGCAGATAGTGGTGCCTGTAACACATAGAACTATGAAATCCCTTCTTAGGCTAGGGTGACACTTGGCAATCATTTTTTTGGTGCCTTAAAAAAAAGCATGCGTTTCTGCATGCTTTTTTCCATTTCTGCATGAGTTTTTTTAAGGTGTTTGATGACACCCTGCGTTTTTGCATGCGTTTTTAAATTAACACGAAAAAATGGTGCAAGCAGACTTTTTTGGTGCTTTTTCAAAAACGCATGCATTTTTTAAACATGGGCCCCTATGGGAAACGCATGCGTTTTTGAAAGTGTCTAAATGGACATGTGTGTTGAATGCGTTTTTGAAGGCAGCTCCTCACGTAAGTGCAAAAACGTATTCCAAAAACGGGGCATGCGTTTTTTGCATGGGGGCCTATGGGTGCGTTTTTGCATGCGTTTTTAAAAACGCAGGTCTCCAAAAACTCATGCGAAATCTGCAAGTGTGACCCTAGCCTCAGAGAGTTCATCAGACATAAGGCAGAAGTTTTTTTGTCAAGTTAACAGCTTGAAGGATTTCCTATTCCATGAGAAAAACGAAAGATGGGACTAGAAGCATAATTAACTTGGTGGAAATCCTGGAGTGCAACGAAACCCCCAGTGTTCTCTTGTCCCTGGATGCCGAGAAGGCGTTGGACAGAGTTCACATGGGTATATCAATGAAACATGAAGCAAATTTGGCTTTACAGGTCGGATTAAGGATGTTATAATTGCACTATACACTAGCCCTAAAGTGTCTATTCGTGCATCTGTCTTTTACTCCTTACATTTTATGATGTCTAATGGCACAAGACAGGGCTGATCTCTCTCCCCAATCATATTCGTCTTGATCATAGAATAGAACCTCTAGCCACAATAATCAGAAATAATTCTAATATTAGTGGGATCCAGGTAGGGTCAATAGAACATAAAATTGGATTATATGCAGATGACGTCATCCTTACATGTACTAACTTGGAATTATCTATAGAAGCAATCATGGCTACCATAACAGAATTCTCTAATGTTTACTACTACAGGCTTAACACTTCTAAATCGATTCTATTAACTCAAAATTTGCCCCCGGATATTCAAGGTAGACTCCAACCCGCAGTCACCTTAGAAGATGGCGCATTCATTGAAGCGCCATCCTCTGGCGCTGTATCCAACTCATCCAGGGCCCTGGTGCGGTGGCTCACTGGGTAATAAAGGGGTTAGGGCCAACTTTGTGTTATCAACTGACCCTAAGCCTGAAATTCATGAGGTCACACCAATATTAGACATGACCGCCATGAATTGCTAGTGAATTTTGTGAAAAAAAAACACAACACACAGAAAAAATATTTTATTAGAAATAAAACAAAAAATACACTTCGACTTCATCTTTATTAAAAAATCCTCTTCCGTCTGACGTAGTC
The DNA here is from genome assembly GCA_033576535.1 of Allobates femoralis. Taxonomy (NCBI): domain Eukaryota; kingdom Metazoa; phylum Chordata; class Amphibia; order Anura; family Aromobatidae; genus Allobates; species Allobates femoralis. The sequence goes on along the minus strand of JARQOC010000004.1, from coordinate 400,207,348 downwards.
CAATCAGGTTTCCTTCTTCAGCTCAGCTACATCTCTGGTAGAGAACCTCTACGAGAGATGTAACTGATCTGTGCAGCCCTGGGAAAGTTCATGTGAGTTCATGCTGCATGAACTCACATGAACTTTCGTAGACAGAACCGCGGCTTCTTCAAATGAACAGCTGATCTGCATCAGCTGATCATTTGAAATAACCGGCGAGAAAGCCAACGGTGAAGACACCGACGGCTTTCCTGCTGTGTTCTGCGCTGCAGCTCCATGCTGCCCCCTCCCCGCTCCCTGGAGCTGCTTGCCCCACCTGATCGTAACTTAGGATCAGGTGGGGAGGCAGCGGGGGTGATGAGGGGGCATCAGGGAACGGGGAGCGCAGAACACAGCAGGAAAGCTGGCGGGGCAGTCTTCTTACCTTACCGGCTTCCCCGCCCTGCTCCTTCGCTCCTCGCTCCCTGGTGCTGTGCTCCCGCCCGGTCCTGACCCAGGATTGGGATGGGAGGCAGTGGGAGGAGCGGAGGATGGGGATGGGAGGCTGCGGGGGGCAGAGGATCGGGCTGAATTATTGTTTAAAAATCTGCGGATTTTTACTGCTGGCTTTTAAACAATCATGCCCCCCCATTTCAGCCTTTTCCTCTTCCCCCAGACCACTTTATAGGGTCCTTTTGGTGATCGAAGTGTTATCGAACATAACCTCGAAGTGCCGAATTTGAAGCTAATTGTTCGCATTCATTGAATGACTCGAACACCGCGCAAAACAGGTCGAATTTGAGATCGGCGAACATTTCGAATCGAACATCGCTCATCTTTATCAGTGACCTGTTTAGGCCTACTGGGCTGGATAAACTCAAAGCTCATGCAAGCGCTCTTATCAATGTTATGTCCGGCCACACACAGGTGGGACAACTATCAGTTTTGTGGAATATTACTGAAAAAAATAGTCAGGTAGGTCAGAGACTTGCTTAGGCCTAGTGGGCCAGATAAACTTAAAGCTCATGCAAGCGCTCCCATCAATGTTATGCCCCTCTACACACAGGTGGGATAACTATCAGCTTTGTGGAATATTACCAAAAAAACTAGTCAGGTAGGTCAGAGACCTGTTTAAGCCTAGTAGGCCGGATAAACTCAAAGCTCATGTAAGCGCTCCTATCACTGTTATGCCCTGCCAAACACAGGTGGGACAACTATAAGTTTTGTGGAGTATTACAGGAAGAACTAGTCAGGTAGGTCAATGACCTGTATAGGCCTAGTGGACAGGGGAGATTGATCAAACAATGCTTTTAAGGGCACAAAAACTGTTCATGTGTATACATCACATTTGCCAAAACCTGGTTTGATGCCCAAAACCAGTTTACGCAAACATTAAGGGAGATGTAGTAATCACTACTTTTAAGCACCCAAACATGATGGATGTGAATACAGCAAATTGGTTAATCACTGGTTCGATGGACAAAAAGGTTGAATATTTAGAAAAAGGGGCAGGAGTGTAAGGGCCCTACTCAAGTCAAGCAACAAAAATCAAGGAGACCCCAACAACAGTCTCCATTTTTCAAAAAAAATTAGGCATAGCCACCACTTAAGTGGCATCAATTGCCCCAGAGTTGAAATATTGAAATGGGGAATTTAATGAAGCACATTGAAAAGAACACAAGCGTTTAGTCTCCCCAGGTTGACACAGGAGTGGAAAAGTCTTTGCGTGTTCTTATCCTTCAGCACACTACCAGCAGCACTGAAGACACGTTCAGAGAGAACGCTGGTTACAGGGCACGAGAAAATCTCCAAGGCATGAGTGTTGAGGTAAGGCCATTTTTTCCAGTTTTAAAGCCCAAAATGCACAAGGGTCCAGATCCACAGTCATGGCATCGATATTCAGCTGTAGATACTCCTATACCATCCTCTCTAAGCATTCACTATGTGTTAGACTTGTTCTCTCCTCTGGAGTTGCAAAGAATGATCTAAAAAATGGTGAAACGATTCTACAAAATTGCTGTTAGATTGCTACTGTTAACGTTTGAGTGATCACGACTCGGGTTTGAAAATTAAAACTGCAATATTCACTATGTGCACCACTGGTGTTTTGAGCAAAAGCAGTACTAACGTTGTGTAAAAGCATCTGTTGATACTCCTGCACGCGTGCGTACTTTTTCAGTGCAAGAGTCATTTGGCCAAATTTACTTTTGTACCAGGGATCTAACAGTGTGGCAACCCACTGGTCGGCATTACTTCAAATTCTAACAATCAGAGGATCATGTTGCAGGTAGTGCAGCAAGAAGGCACTCATGTGTCTTGCGCATCCAGGAGGCCCAAGTCCTTGTTGTGTTGGTGGCGGCGAGGTAACATTCACGCTTCCTTCCTCTGCCCTCTCCCCCCAACCTCGTACAACAGAAATGTGATCAAGATCTCTCTCATCTGCTGAGACTTCCATGCCCATCGCCTCTTCGTCCTCTATTTCTTCCTCGGTTCCTGCACTGTCATCAACAGTTTGGCTGCTACGATTCGCCCTCGTTGTTCCCTCTCCCCCACCCTCCCATGCCAGCCGCCTTGGTGCTGCGGACTGTCTGGACCTTTGAGATCTTTTTATCCCGTCTGCGAACGCCTCCTCCTGTACTTCCTCCCCTGCATCTTGGCCCACCACCTGACTCCAAATACTGGTTAAAGTGTGCTCCAGCATGTAGATGACCGGAATAGTCATGCTAATAATGGCATCGTCAGCGCTAAACTTCTTAGTACCCATTTCAAAACTCTGCAGAAGGGTACAGAAGGGTCCCACCTCTGGATCACATTTGCCCAGGCTGTACATCATAACATATTGCACCAGGGCTTGTCGCTGCTGCCACAGTCGCTGCAACATGTGCAGAGTGGAATTCCATTGTGTCGGCACATCGCATTTGAGGCGTTGAACCGGCAGGCAGAACGACCTCTGTAGCGATGCAAGTCGTTGAGCTGCGGGATGCGATGTGAGCACACAGTGATGGTGCCCTCTGCAGAAGTGAATCTAGGCCGGGATAGTGGGCTAGAAATTGCTGGACGACCAGGTTCAAGACGTGAGCCATACAAGGCACGTATGTCACCTTGCCCCGGTGAAGGACCACACCCAAGTTTTCAGCATTGTCACACACGACCTTCCCTGGCTGCAGGTTCAGTGGAGACAACCATTGATTAAACTCAGTCTCCAGAGCTGACCACAACTCCTCAGCTGTGTGATTCACATTTCCCAGACATTGCAACATAAACAACGCCTCATGGCGTTGAGCCCTGCTGCCAGCATAGTAAGGAGGTGTGCTGGATTACGTCTGCGCAATTTGAACGTGGGTTACATTACCAGACAAACTTTGGGTGCAAGCGGAGGACCTAGAAGAGATCTAGGAAGCAGAAGCAGTGGAGGAACGTCTATATACAATGGTTTGACGCACAACCCATGGGGATGGAAAGACTTATACAGCAGCCCCTTCGTGTGCTGTCACCATAGTCACCCAGTGCCCAGTCAATGACATGTAACGCCCCTGCCCATGCTTACTCGTCCAGGTGTCTGTGGTGAAATACACCCTGTCACACACAGAGTTTCTCAAGGAAGTGGTGATGTTGTTTACAACATGCTAATGTAGCACAGGCACAGCTTTCTTCGAGAAGTAGTGGTGACTGGGCATCTGGTACTGGGGCACTGTGACGGCCATAAGGTCTCAAAAATCCTCTGTATCCACCACCCAGAAAGACAGCATTTCAGTAGCCAACAGCTTGCAAACTGTGAAATTCAACCTCTTAGCTTTGGCATGGGTAGGAGAAAATTGTCTATTGCTTGTTCACTAGAGATGAGCCACCACCCTAGTGTTCGAATTCAATTAGTCAAATTGGGGGTGTGTTCGTCAAATGTTCTTCGAATGTTTGTCCAACACCGCCAAACACCATTGAAGACAATAGCAGGCAAACACAAACACATACAAACATATAGAAAACACATAGAAAACACATTCTAAAGTGTCCAAAAGGTGACAAACTACTCAGAAGACACAACAAACACATGGAAAAGTGACAAGTACATATAAAAGTGCGAAAAGAAAAGAGCTGGACGAATAAAAGGAGGAGGAGACACAGTTATAGGCATGTCATGCCCTTCTAAAATCATGTAAAACACAGCAAGGGGACTCCAACAAGAGTCTCCATTTTTTCCAAAAATTTGGGCACAGACACCACTTAAATGGAATCAATTGCCCCACAGTTGCAAAGTTAAAATGGTTACTTTCATGAAGCACATTCAAAAATCCACAAGTCTTTAGTTACCCCAGGATGACACAGGGATAGAAAAGTCCTTGCGGATCCATGACTTGTTCATCTTGATGAACGTTGGTCTATCCACATTGTCACTGGACAGACGCGTGCGCTTATCTGTCAGCACACTACCAGCAGCGCTGAAGACACGTTCAGAGAGAACGCTGCCTGCAGGGCACGACAAGGTCTCCAAGGCGTGAATGGCAAGCTCAGGCCATTTTTCCAAATTGGAAGCCCAACATGAACAAGGCTCCAGTTCTCTAGTCATGGCATCGATTTTAACTTGGAGATACTCCTGTACCATCCTCTTCAGGCGTTGACTATATGTCTGACCTCTTGTGACTTCTGGCCTTGCAAAGGATGGTCTAAAAAATTTGTGGAACGATTCCATAAAATTGCTGTTACCACCAGATACGGTGTTACTGTTACGGTCTGAGTGATGACTCGACAGTCCCACGATTGGCAAGTTAGAACTGTGAGATTCACTATGTGCACCACTGGCATTTTGTGGAAAAGCAGATCTAAGATTCTGTAACAGCTTCTGCTGATACTCCTGCATGCCTGCATCTCTTTCTATGGCAGGAATTATTTCGCCAAATTTTGTCTTGTACCGGGGATCTAAGACTGTGGCAACCCAGTAGTCGGCATTACTTCGAATTCTGACAATCCAAGGGTCATGTTGCAGGTAATGCAGCAAGAAGGCGCTCATGTGTCTTGCGCATCCAGGAGTACCAAGTCCTTGTGTTGGTGGCGGCGAGGTAAGAATCATACTTCCTTCCTCTGCCCTCTCCCCCCAACCTTGCACAACAGAAATGTGATCAAGGTCTCCCTCATCTGCTGAGTCTTCCATGCCCATTACCAGTTCATCCTCCACTTCTTCCTCAGCTCCTACACCTTCCTCTACAGTTTGGCTGCTACCATGCACCCTCATTAATCTCTCTCCCCCACCCTCCCATGCCTGCCGCCTTGGTGCTGCCGACCGTCTGGACCTTGGAGATCTTGTTATCCCTACCGCATATGACTCCTCCTGTACTTCCTCACCCTGCTCTTGTCCCACCACCTGACTCCGAATACTATTTAGAGTGTGCGCCAGCATGTAGATGACCAGAATAGTCATGCTGATAATGGCAGCATGAAGTACTCAAACTATTTAGTTTTGGGCCTCTACTTACAGATTGGTTACAAATCTTAGATATGACATGAGTTGGGTGATCTTTGCGATGTCAAAAAAGGCCCAGGCTAGGCAAGGCTTAGAGCCCATGAGACCTGCAGAGCCACCACGACTTCTGCTCAGAGGCAGAGTTATGGCTGAGGATGCAGTTGTTGACGTGCTTTCAGTACTCCGTCTCTGTCCAGGAAGGCGCAACCTAACCTCATCGTCACTATGATCCTCCTCTGCTGACTTCATCGACTGGCTGACTGTGGGTTGACAGTAAGTGGGATCTCCAACCTCATCATCACCCTGTGTGTTCTCACACCCCTCGTCCTCAGAGACAACCTCTTCCTGCCCTGACCAAAAAATCAAGTTGTCGTTCCAACCAGGTATCTGAGTCTCATCAGCATCTTCCTCATTGTCTCCACCAAAAGGAGTTACAGTTTGGGAAGGAGGGTCTACATTGTGCTCAGAACCTTCTTCATCTGGTCCTGGATCCTACTCACAAAGCTTCTGGGCATCAGTGCAGATCATTTCCTCGTCTGGACTCACTGCAGCTTTGGAGCAGACCTCTGATTTCCAGGCTATAGTGTGACTGAACAGCTCTGCAGACTCAACCATCTCTGTTACCCCATACTCAGTAGGGTGGCTGGAGGCTTGGGAGCTGGGAGGAAGCAAGTGCGGTTGGGGTGACACCTCAGAGGACTGGAGTATTTGGGATGTTGAAGTTGAGGCAAGGGAGAGGCCACTTGATGGATCACTTGAGATCCATTCAAGCACCTGCTCTTTTTGTGCCTCATCTACAATTGGTAGCGATGGTCGTGTCCGTACGAAAGGGATCATATCAGATTGTCCACGGAAAGAAGTAGACATCTTACTTTGGCTGGAAGATGGTCTTTCTTCAGCAGATGTTACTGTTGCTTTATCACCTACCCCATGGACACAAACTTTTTTCCCTTTCCACCACGCCTATTCCCCTTTCCACCCACATCAGGCTTTTTGCCATTCATTTTGTATATGAACAAATTTGCAACTCTGCAGTTGTTGGCAAAAAAAAATTCGGATGGAAATCAAGCAGAGCTGAGTGGCCAAACTACTAGACCCAAACTATTATCTGGGCTAGATGCAGATAAAAATTAGTATGAAATAGACAGGCGGTGTAGCTTGGTTCACAAGTGGGCGACACCACTGACTAACAGACACTGCTACTTGGCCCAAACTATTACCTGGGCCTAGTTTTTTTTGTGCCTCTATTCAGATTTTGTTTACAAATTTTGCAGATAAAATGAGTTGGGTCATCCTTTGCGATCTGAAAAAAGGCCCAGATTAGGGAAGCTTAGTGCCCATGCAACCTGCAGAGCCACCACGGCTTCTGCACAGAGGTAGAGTTGTGGCTGAGGACGCAGTTGTTGACGTGCTTCCAGGACTTCATCTCTTTCCAGGAAGCCGCAACCTAGCCTCATCACTAGCATCCATCTCCAACTACTCTGCTGAGCTCATCAACTGCCTGCCTGTGGATTGACAGTTAGGCTGTGGTCACAGTTGACATGCATTTTTTTAGTGCCTTTTAAAAACGCATGCTTTTTTACATGCGTTTTTCATGTCATCATGAGTTTTTTAAGGTGTCTGATGGCTCCCTGCGTTTTTGGCTGCGTTTTGGAATCTGCACCCAAAAATAGCCGGCCTTTGGGGAGTGGTGCCCTAACCTGCTTTTTCCTTAATAAAAAATGGAGATCTGCATTATTTGACCACAGACCTCTCCCCAGCCCCCCCCTTCCGCCCACTATTCCTAGACACCGAAACTCATAATAACATTGAACAAAAGCATTACTGTGAAAAGTCAGTAACGCTTTTGGTCAATGAACCGTTATCGAACATAACCTCAAATTACAGAATATTTAGCAAATCGTTCGCATTTGTCGAATGATTTGAACATAGCCCAAAACAATTCGAATTTGAAATTGGAGAACATGTTCGATCAAACATCGCTCATCTCTAGTTTCAACCTTTACTTCATGCTCATTTGTCCCAAAGTGAGGAGGAGTCCACATAAAGCGGTGAGCTGACTTGCATTCTTCTGCATTTTTTTTATATGTATATATATATACAGTATATATATATGTATATATATATATATATATACACTGGCAATCAAAATTAGAGAACAATGTATGTTCACTTGATTTTTTTCAGACACAATGTGATCTAAATTGATCAATGTTTGAAGTTTTTTGTGTAAGGGGTACACCATGGCACTAGAACAGTGTTTTCCAAAATAACCAAAGTTTATCAACTTAAAACCTTTATTTTACACAAAATATGATCATCATAATTAGAGAACAGCAATGACTGTGTCGGGCCCACTGGGACTGGGGTACTCGGTACCGGACCGGTCTGCTGCTGGGGAAGTCACTGGTGGTCCTGGTCCGGTCCGTGTCCCGGGCTCGGCAATAAAAGAGGATATTTACAGGGGTTGTCAGTCGTGACGCCACCCACTATATGCGGCCAGTGATGGGGCCACCGCTGCTGCAGGACCTCCGGGGATGATGGGATAACAGCTTAGGTGGTATAGTTCCAGTGGGTAGAACGGTGTTCCCCGGGGCAGTAAGGGTTAAGTCTATTGTGGAGTGTGTATCACACTTACTTTGCAGACGCTGCAGGGATCTCTCCTCTTTGCTGGTGCTGACAGGCTGTAGCTCTGCAGGTGGAGGGCTTGCTGTATCCTGTATAGAGAGAATCGCTTTCATGCAGAAACACAAGGGAAGCAGTTCCAGGGTTTTCCGTGTTTACTCTCAGTTCTTCCAGTCACTTTACAGTTCAGTTACAGTTCTTACAAAGTTCAAGTACAGTTCTTAATACACAGGCACACTCCCCCTCTCCGGGTTCCCTTTGCTCCCTGCAGCCAGGCCTCTCTCTCTCTCCATGACCCCTCACACAGTCTCTGTGTCCTTTCCGGGCTATTGAATAAAACGATGTTTGGGTGAGCGCTGGGATGTGAAGACAGCTACACTTCAACAAGTATTTTACCTGTAAGTTTATTGTTCAAATCACACTAGGTCCTCTCCCACAACATGTTTCGACGCTCAGGGCGTCTTCCTCAAGTGGTGATCCAGGGCGTCACGCTCAGGGCGTCTTCCTCAAGGAGTGATCCACTTGAGGAAGACGCCCTGAGCGTCGAAACATGTTGTGGGAGAGGACCTAGTGTGATTTGAACAATAAACTTACAGGTAAAATACTTGTTGAAGTGTAGCTGTCTTCATATCCCAGCGCTCACCCAAACATCGTTTTATTCCATTGCCTGCATATCCATCTCCCTATGGGGAGAGCGGTGGAGCAGCTCCGGAGGAGAAGACAAATCTAACAGAGGAGAGGAAAACACGTGACGGATCACGTGCAATTACACAGGCGGACACCGAGGAAAAAGGGAAAGAAATCCACACCGTCCAAAGAGAGACCCCGTGCACTCACTACGTGAGCCCCCTGTTGTGCAGACAGCACAACAGGAAAAGGTGAGTGTAACGGTGACTTAACAGAGGGTGGATATAAAACATAAAACAGCGTGGCGCAACCAATTTCTATATCTCATTACATGCTTTCCGGGCTATTAACGTTCTCAGCTTTACTTCATTGTGTGCGACACTGGACAGTATGGCGGTGACTCGGGCCCCTGTGGGTCCTCCAGTTTGTGACTGAGCTGCCTGTCCTTTGGGGTAGGGACCCTAACGTGTAGCTGTGGTCCCCCGTCGGTATCTGGGAATGCCGGGTAAACTACGGTTCCCTCTAGAGCCGACACTCTACTCAGTCCAGCCTCCAGCAGTCCTCAAGTGTGAGGCTCTACCAGGCTCCTTCTCTCTGCGTCTCTCGGTATCATAGGAGGGACTTCTCTGCCTGCAGTCTGGTCGTCTCGGCTGTCCTTTAGGGCCCGGGTATCACCGTCCCTCTCAGTCCTCTCACACTCCTGGTGGTATAAGCTTCGGACAGGCTTTCTCTCTCCTCCGGCTCGCACTGGCTCGGTACAGATTCTGCGCTCCTAGGCCTTACACTCACAGGATGTGTGATTTTCAGTCTTTGCCTCTCAGCCTACCTTGGCCTACTGACCTCCTTTGTCCTTCCCATTCCTATTTCTACTATCAAGTCACCTGACTTCGTGTGTGCCCAACCCACTCCTCCAAATCCACCACCCTCAATCTCATAGAGTATCTAATCTCAGGGCTGGATGCTACCTTCTCCTACATGTGGGTTGTGTGGGCTGTGAGGGTGTTGTTGTGCAACAAGTGTCCTACCTGCCTGGCTGCAGTTCCCTTTTGTGGCCTCCTGGCCGCAGGGGCACCACAACTGATTAAAGATTAAATCTGAATTTTGTGACGGTTACAGCAGTCACCAATCAGTAGGAAGTGTACAGGCCTTTGCTTTGTACAGGTCTTTGCTTTGAATGACTTCAGCACATCTGCGACCATAGGACATCAATAGTTTCTCACACTGCTTTGGTGTGATTTTGCTCCAGTCTCTTCCACAGTTCTGTGACTGTTGTGGGTTTCTTGGCCATAATTGTGTCACCAAGGATTTTCCTTAGGTTTTCTATTGGGTTTAGATCAGGACTCTGGGTGGCCATTTTAATATTTTCTGTTTCAAGGAACTGCTTTAACCCTTTTGCTGTGTGATAGGGGGCATTGTCCTGCATGAAAGTTGCTGGCTGATTGAGTGCTGAAGACAAGTATGGAGCCTTGTGTTGTTGAAGAAGGTTCTGATACACACTTGAATTCACTCTGCCATGTAGCTGTATGAGAGGTCCAACCCCTGCAGCAGAATACATTCCCCAAACGATGACACTTCCTCCACCACCTTTCACTGACTTTTTTTACACACCTTGGGTTCACATTTTCCCCAGTTTTTTGACCCAAATAAATTAAACTTGGTTTTATCACTAAAATGAAATGTGGACCACTCTTCTGTTTACACAACATGCTCTTTACCAAAGGTAAGGCTAGCCTTTTCATTCTTTCTGCTAATGAAAGGTTTGGTCACTGCAGAGTGAGCTTTTAGTCTAAATGCTCTTGAATGTCATGACACTGAATGACGAGACAGATCCTTACCCTGTTCAGTGCTTAACCGCTGAGCTATTTGTCTTTTGAGGGTCGCCAGCCTTCTTGGGGGACTTGAAAGAGTTTGTGATTTTGTAAAGATGAAATATTCTAGAAATCACATACTTGGAATGACGAACTTGTATTACTATGGCTGATAGGGTGACCCCTTTGGCCTTCATCTGGACAACCTGCTGCAGGGGGGCTTCAGTCACATTGAAATGGAACACCATTTTTGCAACGTGAATGCAAAGTGGAAAGATAGGCTGCCAGTTAGATTGTCAGATGATAATGATAATATAATAATAATTTTTATTTACATAGCTCCAACATATTCTGCAGCACTTTACAATTCAGAGGGTATACGATACACTACAATACAATAATATATAATAAAATACAGTACAATCATTAGATAAAATACAATACAATATGAGACAATACAAATATAATACAATACAGACCATATGAGACAAAATATAAATAAATACATCACGGACCCCATTAGGAGTGAGTTCCCTGCTCGTAAGCTTACAATCTATGAGGAAATAGGGGAGGCACAAAAGGTAATAGTAACAAATGCTGTCATATATGGTCCAGCTATCAATATAATAATTAGGGGATTCACATAACGCTGCATGAATCTGTCATCGGTGGGGATCTGTACAAGTACAGATAAAGTGCTATAAAATGCATGGGGGTGTACAAGATGATACAAGAGGCCAGATTTGGAGAAGGACAGAATAGAAATAATTACATAGTTGAGGTGAGGTGGTAGGCTAGTCTAAAGACATGTGTTTTTAACGCTCGCTTAAAGCTATGGATATTTGGAATTAATTGAATTGTTCTTGGTAATCCGATCCAGAGAATTGGTGCAGCCCATGAGAAGTCCTGGAGACAGAAGTGGAAGGTTTGGATTGTAGATTATGTCAGTCTTAGGTCACTTGCGGAATGGAGGGCACGTGTAGGATAATAGACAGAGATGAGGGAGGAGATGTAGGGTGGTGCAGAACTGTGGAGGGCTTTGTGGGTCAGAGTGATAATTTTATATTGTATTCCGTAATGGATGGGCAGCCAGTGCAATGACTGGCACAGGATAGAGGCTTGGTGAAGAGCTTGGAGAAGAATATAATCCTGGCTGCTGCATTCAGGATGGATTGGAGAGGAGAGAGTTTAATAAAACGGAGACCAATTAATAGAGAGTTGCAGTAATCCAGACGAGAATAAATAAGGGCGACAATTAGAGTTTTTGCAGAGTCAACAGTAAGAAAAGGTTGAATTCTAGAGACGTTTTTGAGGTGTAGGTGACATGAGCGAGCGAGTGACCGGATATGGGGAGTAAAGGAGAGATCTGGGTCAAATATAACCCCAAGACAGCGGGCGGGCTGCTGAGGAGTAATGGTAGAACCACATGCAGAAATGGCAATATTAGATTTCAGAAGATTAATAGATGGAGGAAACACGAGAATTTCAGTTTTTGACAAATTCAGTTTAAGGTAGAGAGAAGACATGATGTTAGAGACAATCACTAGTATTTTATAGTAATTTGGGGGTGATGTCAGGAGAAGAGGTGTATAACTGGGTGTCATCAGCATAGACATAGTACTGAAAATCAAATCTACTAATGGTTTGTCCAATAGGGGCAATATACAAAGAGAAGAGAAGGGGACCTAGGACTGAACCCTGAGGAACCACAACTGTAAGGGGAAGAGGAAAGGAAGAGGAGCCAGTGAAAGATACAGTGAAGGTGCGGTCAGAGAGGTAAGAGGAGAACCAGGAGAGAGTGGTGTCCTTGAGCCCAATAGAGCGGAGCATAGAGAGAAGGAGCTGGTGATCCACAGTATCGAATGCAGCGGAGAGATCCATGAGGATCAGTAGGGAGTTGTGAACATTAGATTTAGCTGTTAATAGATCATTTGAAACTTTAGTGAGGGCAGTTTCAGTAGAGTGTGAGATGCAGAAACCGAATTGTATAGGTCAAGAAGAGAACTGTCAGAGAGATAGCAGATCAGACGGGAGTGGACCAAGCATTCCAGGAGTTTAGAGATGAAGGAAAGATTAGACACAGGTCGGTAGTTAGCAGCAGAGGATGTTTTTTTAATAAAGGGTGAATGCTGGCATGTTGAAGGAGGAGGGGAAAACACCAGATGAGAGGGAAATATTAAATATTTTAGTTAGGTGTGACAGCAGGGGAAAGGGATTGAAGGAATTGATGTGAGGTAATAGAGCGAGAAGATGCAAGGAGCCGGGTGACTTCTTCCTCTGCAACCGGATAAAAGACAAAAAGTGATTAGGATGAAGTGCAGAAGGGAGGCTGTTAGGAAATTTCCCGTCATATATGGTCAATTTTGTCTTTTAAATAGTTGGCCAGATCATCAGCACTGAGGTTGGTGGTTGGGGCCTGAACTCTTGGGACTCAGGAGGGAGTGGAAAGTGTCAAATATTCGTTTAGGATTGTTGGCTAGTGATGTGATAAGGGTGTTGAAGTAAGCTTGTTTGGAGAAGTGAAGGGTGGCGTTGTATGTTTTCAGATTGTTAAAGAGATTAGCACTAGGTGCCAGATTAACACCAATATTTTGCAGGAATTTGAAAGTTTTCTCTAATTTTGATCAGTGATCTTTTTCATTTATCTCTATTACATTTTTATTCTGTGCTTTAGAATATATTCAATTTATTAAATAAGCTTAAAATATTGCTATTTTATTCATGTTAAGATATTTTCACATAGCATAACACAATGACCTGTTCGAATTCCGAGCTCACAGCACATTCATTTAGTGACTGGAGGCTGTCGTAAAAGGATGCTGTATTCTTCATCATAGCCTCCAATGAAGAAGATGTTGCAGAGGATCGAGGAGGGATATGAGAGAGTAATAAAGATGGAGTCCCTAAATGTCTTTGTGTTTTTAATTTTAATAAAATGTTTTCTCTCTATATTGTGTCTTCTTTACTATTTACTTGAAAATCTTAATGGCTGGGTCTAATATTCAGCCGACGTTAAGAATTTCGGGCTTGATGCCAGCTGGCAATACATATCTGGAATTATTCACTTATAACCCAGTTTTCCACTGCTATGCGGCAACTGGTAGAGCTGGATAAAGTGCAAAAGAATTAGCGTGTCTTATGAATGTGAAAATTTCTAGGGCGGTTGCGGGCTGCTACTCTATAGCGTGGGGGGGGGGTGCTAACAATGAAGGCCCCTGCCATGATGAGAATACCAGCTCTCAGCTGCCTAATTTTACCTTGCCTGGCAATTAAAAATAGTGCAAAGCCCATGCAATTTTTTTTGCCAGCCAAGGTAAAATTAGGCAGCTAAAATTAGGCAGCTCGCAGCCATCTGCTTTATCTGTGCTAGACGAAAAATCACAGCGAATTCCCACACATTTTTTTAAATTATTTATTTATTAACTGTGAGGTAACACCCCTGGGGGAACTCGCTTGCAGTGGAATTAACACCAACACGTGCTTAAAAGGTAACAAATGTCCACACGTTTATTTGGCAACCAACATATATCATGTCCCGGGTAGCACATCAAACACTGCATATAACCACTCTTTGTTTACATATCACATATACCACCATTACATATACCATAGAACACGTGATACATTTAGAATTACACTATATACTTCAACATAACATAGCGGCTATGCCCACCTGGCACACATATTGCACTCAGTCCACCATCACATACATGGACCGCTGCCTTACCGGGCACCAAACTGGGTTTAGCAACCTGAGTTCTTGGGTTCCCCCAGGTGTCCCCAAGGTCTCCTCCTGGACGTGTTTCGCCCCATATCCGGATCAGTGCCCTCCTGGGTCAGCCACGGTTTCCCCACTCCAGGAGCCATCATAACCCGTCCTGGCCACCGGCTGGCATACGAGCATCAGAGGGTCAGTGCCCTCCCGCATGGAGATGGGCCGGCTCCCCACTCATCCCAAAGGGACGGATCGCCTGCGACACGACTTTACATCTCAGTGGTCTGTACAACACTGGGTTCCCATCCTCTCTCTTGTCTCACAGCTCCAGGCAGCCTCTTAACCTCGTTACACACACACCTGACACATCCATATCTGGGCTGTTTGCAATCAGCACACCTTGAAATCTCTGGGCCACTCATTGGTCTCATGAAACTTCCTAGACCTTAACCCACTGTGTACTGCTCAGGTCTTACAGTACTCCCACTCAGATAAACAGGCTTGTGTGAACAGACACCTGTGCTGCAATCCCATGTGATGCTTCCACGGCCATAGGACCACGCCGGCAGTGCCTCATTTAACACACTATGATGGCAGGTTGGTTGCCATACATTACATGAGCGTCTGTGATTGGCTGTTGCAATCAGACTGCATTTCTTCAATATGAAGATTGTGCTTGGTTTCCAACTAACCTGCCATCATAGTGTGTTAAATAAATAAATAATTTTAAAAAATGCAAAGGGCTTAGCTGTATTTTTTAGTCTAGCACAGATGAAGTGGACGGCTGTGAGCTGCTACCCTCAGCTGCCTAATTTTACTTTGGCTGGCAAAAAAAAATTGTGGGTTTCACCCTATTTTTAATTGCCAGCCAAGGTAAATGTGGCGCCCCGCGACGAGTGCGTCACAGGAGTGTATTGCATCCCAGACTGCAGATGTAATATTCTCTGACTAAGCAATGACATGGTTAAAACTCAGAGCTTCATACCCTACATGCATCACTAGCATAGAGGGCCAATAAGGTCCTGGTGGGCATAGTGTAGGAGTAGAGTGTGAGAGGAGAATGTAGGAGAAGGAGAAAGGAGAAGGAAGTAGTCGGGAGGAACGTAGGAGACGGGGCTCTGCACAGTTCCATGGAGCCCTGTAGACCACCTACCGGTTGGCACCATTACCCGGTGCCTTAACAGCCGGACTCTGGGCGAACATCTAATATCAAAATATGCCTGGGCCCATCTACAACCGGATCACTGGTTCCTAAGCTAGCAAGTCGTTTATCAATGCTATGCAAACCCGGAGTGGAGGGACCACTCTACAGGAGTACCCCACTACCGCCGCAAACAGAGCCATCTTGCCAGCGGAGTACCCACCTAAAGGACCCAGGTTCCCCTCACACCGGAACGTATACACCGGCAGGGAAATTGAAGTAGCCCCTTGTACCCGAACTTGGTACACTAAGGGGACATCGGCAACTCACCTAGAACAAGCTTAGAATGGAGGAACACCGCGGAGCTCTGAAATCACACCGGTCATTGCTAAATCCACCCAGTCTGTTACCTGTTACCTGTATACCATGTATCATCTGCTGGTTACAGTAAAAGACCCGTTACAGAGACTATTGGTGTCCGAGCCTTTTTCAGAACTGTCTAACTCTGCATACTAAAGGTAACTGAGCTGCCTCACAACATCTTGTGCAGCTCCTGGCTCCAGGGACTCCCGCTCGTCCTGTGGGGAGCGTCACATCTTGCTGCATTACATCCCCCGGAGGCCCAAGCAGCACCAGTGAAATCACCGGAATTCCCGCAGGTGGCGTAACGACAAGAATTAACCCCTTATCTTTTCAGCCAACCCTTTTGATCTGGACCACCGGGTCCCACGGCCGCAGGCGCGGTTCCGTGACAGGAAGAAGAAAATGCCTGCGACGTGCAGAACTCGGCTACGGTGTCATAAACCAAGGCAGCTAAGGGCTGATATTCTCAGTGTAGCAGAGGCGTTCGTTATGACCCCCCCCACGCTAGAGAATAGCAGCCCGCAGTCACCTCAGAAATTGGCGCATTCATAAGAAGTGCCATTTCCTGGCATTTTACCTGGCTCTTCCAGTTGCTGTGTAGTGGTGGCAAACTTGGTAATAAATGGTTAATACTAGTTTTGTATTGCCAGCTGGCATTAACCCTGAAATTCTTAATGGCAGCCCAATATTAGACCCAGCCATTAAGAATTTCAAGCAAATAATAAAGAAGACACAACACAGAGAGAAAACATTTTATTAGAAACACAAAGATATTTAGACACTCCATCTTTATTACCCCCTACGTTTGCTCGCCAGTGTGTATATACATATACTGTATATATATGTATATATATATATATATATATATATATATATATATACACACATGTACATATTCTTTCATTTTGGCAGAATAAAAGCTTTTCTTTACTATCAAAGGCCATGTTCACACACATGCGTTTTTTTTGCCCATCCCTGCGTTTTTTAGGCTGTTAAAAAAACGCAGGTGCGTTAGCGCAGGGTACATTTGAGTGTACATGCGTTTTTCTGCCCCCTTGCATTTTTTTTCCCCAGGCCAAAAAACGCTGCACGCTGGGTGCTGTGAAAAAACGCAAGTGCGTTTACCCAACATGGGACCCAATGGGAAGCGCAAGCGTTAATGCTGGGTACATATTGACAAATGCGTTAACGCTAGCGTTTTTTGGAAACGTCCCAGCAGCTTGTGTAAAATTTTTTTTTTCATCAGCCCCCCCCCCTTCCCACCTATATAAACAAGAAAATAAAAAAAAAATTTTATGATAGCACCCCCCTTCCCCCCTTGGTCGGCAGGAAAAAGGAAAAAAAATTCCTTCAGCAAAAACACAAATTTTTCTGGCATTGTTCACACACATGCGTTTTTTTGTCCATCTTTTTGGGCTGTTAAAAAAAACGCAAGTGCGTTAACGCAGGGTACATTTGAGTGTACATGCGTTTTTCACCTGCACTTGCGTTTTTTTCCCCCAGTCCAAAAAACGTTGTATGCAGCGTTTTTTGGGTGCTGGAAAAAAACGCAGGGGTGGTTTCTCAAAAACGCATGCGTTTTTTTAACATGGGCCCCTATGGGAAACGTATGCGTTAACTCAGGTGCCTATATGTGCCCTGCGTTAACGCATGCGTTTCCCATAGGGCCCCATGTTAAAAAAACGCATGCGTTTTCTAAAAAACGCATGCGTTTCTATAACATGGGGCCCTATGGGAAACGCATGCGTTTTTAAAAGGCACATAAAGGCACCCTGCGTTAGCGCTTGCGTTTTTGCCTGCGTTTTTGAGGAAAAAATGACAAAGTCCAAAATGGATTCTAATCCTTTCAGACACACAAGGGACAGTTTTTAGCACTCCTAAAAAAACGCATGTGGTTTTAGGAGTGCTAAAAAAACCGCAAATTGTGTGTGAACAATGCCTCTGTCATGCGTTTTTGGTTACTTGGGTGTTTGGTGAAAAAATGACTAATTGCAAAAACGTTTTGAAAGCTTTCACACACACAAGGCACATTTTTTAGCACTCTTAAAAAAACGCATGTGGATTTAGGAGTGCTAAAATTGTGTGTGAACAATGTCAAAAATGCTGTTTCAAATCATTGTGTTGTATGGGTTGTTACAGCTACAGTAAGGCCCCTTTCACATCTATGCGTCTGCTGCGTTTTGCTTCATTTGCGTTTTCATGCGTTTTTACCGCAAAAACGCATCAAAACGCATGCGTTTTTGTCCCCATTGACTTTAATGGAAACGCATGAAAAGCGCATGCAAAAACGCATGCAAAAACGCATGTGCGTTTGCAAAAACGCAAAACGCATGCGTTTTTGCAAACGCAGCCCAAAACGTTGTTTGGCCATGTTCACACACAATTAGCGTTTTTTTTAGCACTCCTAAAACAACTTGCGTTTTTTTAAGAGTGCCAAAAAATGTGCCTTGTGTGTGTGAAAGCTTTCAAAACGTTTTTGCAATTAGTCATTTTTTCACCAAACACCCAAGTAACCAAAAACGCATGACATAAAAATTTGTGTTTTTGCTGAAGGAATTATTTTTCCGTTTTCCTGTCAACCAAGGGGGGGGGGGGGTGCTATCATGAAATTTTTTTTTTTATTTTCTTGTTTGTATAGGAGGGGGGGGGGGGTTCCAGAAAACGCTTGCGTTTCCCATTGGGTCCCATGTTAAAAAAACACATGCGTTTTTGGGAAAACGCACTTGCGTTTTTTCACAGCACCCAAAAACGCATGCAGCGTTTTTTGGACTGGGGCAAAAAAACGCAAGTGGGGCTGAAAAACGCATGTACACTCAAATGTACCTGCGTTTTTTTTAACAGCCCAAAAAACGCAGGGATGGGCAAAAAAACGCATGTGTGTGAACATGGCCTTTGCCACGTTTTGAGCTGCATATTGCAAAAACGCATGCGCTTTGCGTTTTTGCAAACGCACATGCGTTTTTGCATGCGTTTTTCATGCGTTTTCATTAAAGTCAATGGGGACAAAAACGCATGCGTTTTGATGCGTTTTTGCGGTAAAAACGCATGAAAACGCAAATGAAGCAAAACGCAGCAGACGCATAGATGTGAAAGGGGCCTAACACATGTCTGTGTTAGGCTATGTTCACACACAATTTGCGTTTTTTTTAGCACTCTTAAAAGCACTTGCGCTTTTTTAAGAGTGCTAAAAAATGTCCCTTGTGTGTCTGAAAGGATTTGCCACGTTTTTGGACTTAGTCATTTTTTCACCAAAAACGCAGGCAAAAACGCAAGCGTTAACGCAGGGTGCATAAATGTGCCTTTTAAAAACGCATGTGTTTCCCATAGGGCCCCCATGTTAAAAAAACGCATGTGCGTTTTTCCAAAAACGCATGCGTTTTTTTAACATGGGCCCCTATGGGAAACGCATGCGTTTTTGAATGGCACTAAAAGGTACTAATGTACCATGCGTTTTTGCATGCGTTTCCCATAGGGCCCCATGTTAAAAAAACGCACATGCGTTTTTTTACAGCACCCAAAAACGCTGCATGCAGCGTTTTTTGGACTAGGGGTAAAAAACGCAAATGGAGCTGAAAAACGCAGCTACACTCAAATGTACCCTGCGTTAACGCACCTGCGTTTTTTTTAACAGCCCAAAAACGCAGACATGGTCAAAAAAACGCATGTGTGTGAACATGGCCTTATTTGCTGCTTTGTGATGTTATTTTTTTTGCATTAAAATTAAGTTATAGTAATTCTTTTTACTTTTATTTTTTTGTGTACATTCTTTATTTAAGGTATTTCAAAACAGTACATGAAAGAGAGAAAAGTAACATCTTTTGCACATTAGAGTGATTAACATTAACAACACTGGGGGACACAATTTTTTAGGAGTTAGGTCTGACAACTGTTCTTAATTAATTTTTGGATGCTGAATCCAGAAATGATCTCAGTTTTTCTCTATCACGTCAAGTTTTTGAACTATAGGATTTTTGTCTTCTCAAAAATATGTAAACTACTGTACCTAAAAAGTGTTTTTTTCCAAGATATTGATAATTATGACGTATTGGGAGCTGCACACACCTCTCACCACACTGTCTCAGTTGTGACTACTCTTACAAGTTGCCACGTAGCTCTATATGAGTTGAATTGTAATCAGATAACAAGTTTATTACAGATATCAGTGCAATTGTGCTTCTCTGGCAGGTAAGTTGTGGAGGAAAAACTTGATGTGCTAGAAAAAAACTGACTACAGTTTTGGAATCAGCATGCCAATTTTAGTATACATCAGCTCAAAAACCTAACTCAACAGAACATTTTTTCAAATTGTTCCCCAGTGCAATTGTTAACTAGGGAGGTAAAGAGGGTCAATGCAAGTAAATAGTAAAACAAGGATAAATGGAGCGAGATATGGTTGGGCGATGGGGGTGGGGGGTGGGAATAAAGGGAGTGGAGTAAAAGGGTCCTGTTCTTTTCTCTCAGGTATGTATATATTTTCTTGGTGTGCTTTTAATAGGGGTACAAACAATCTTAATGGAAAGAAGGAGAATTAAATGCAGTCCCTGAACATCATGTATCCTGGTTTTCAGTTTAACCATTTATGCCATAACTCTGCCGTTTCTTGGTATTTGGGGTGGGTCAGTCTGTTTTTTTCATGAGTTCCAATCTGATTAGTTTCATTTATCCATTCCCCGAATGTTGGACTGACTGAGTCCCTCCAATGTCTTGCAATTAAGATTTTTGCTGCTTTGAGTAGGTGGGGAATTAGTGAATGTTTATTTAAGTAATAATACACGTTCAACTCTAATATCTGGGAAGCCCACAAAGCTGTATTCAGGGATCTCCTTATAGAACTGGGCTCTAGAGAAAAAAAGGAAAAAGAGAAAGTGGTAATAAACTTAATAAACCAAATAAGGAAACTAGAAGAAGCTCATAAATCAAAACAACTCCATACTCTGGAAAAAGATCGATTTAGACTGAGAATGGAACTCAGAACTCTCTTAAATCAGAAATCTGAGAAATGCTTAAACTACTTTACATTCAGAACATATATCTCAGCAAACAAATGCGGCAAAAGTCTGGCTAACATGATTAAGAAACAAATCAACTCCTTGCACATAACCAAAATAAAAAATAAACCAAATCAATTGCTATACAAACCAGAAGAAATTGCAAAAACATTCTCTGAATACTATTCAGACCTCTACAACTTAAAGAATAATCATATCTCGCAGGATGAGAAAATATCAAAAACACAAAATTACTTAAATGACTTAACCCTACCAAAATTTACAGAAGCACAGGCTCAATTCCTAGATAGCCCTATCACAAAAAAGGAAGTAGTGGACGCCATTAATCACTTCCCAGGTGGGAAAAGCCCAGGCCCAGACGGGTTTTTAATTGAATATTTTAAAATATTCCAACAAAACATTGCCCAACATATGACAGACTACTTCAACTACATCAACAATATAAATAAATTAAAAAAAGAATCATTAGTAGCACATATCACCCCTATACATTTATTTTTTATTTACAAATTTTATAGGATGAAAAAAATAAGATTTTTATTTTCCCTCTAAAATGCTCTATATAGAGAGATGTATCTCTATGTACCAGTGTTATTTGCCTGTAAGTTAGGAAGATACACTGCATATTCAAGTAGACCTAATTCTTCCAAAGCAGTCAATGAAGAGTGTGGTTCTAGGATTTTGCTGTTGCTGCTAATGCTGCAGGTTGAGTGTTTGACTCCCAGGAAAACTGGAGAGAAAGGCTATGGTCACTCTTGGCAGTCAGTTTTTTTTAATGGATCCAATAACGGATCCGTTATTTTAAGGCTGTTTTTTGAGCCTCCAGTACTGCTATGTGTTTTTTAACGTTGCCATTTTTATGGCTAAAAACGCTAGCATTAACGGATCTGTTAACTAATTGTACCTATGTGTACCATGCGTTAACGGATCTGTTTCCCATAGGGTCCCATGTTATAAAAAGGATGTATTATTTTTCCTGCACCCAAAAAATGCTGCTTGCAGCATTTTTTGGATCTGTTACAAAAACGCATAGCCTAGGGTCACACTTGAGCCCTGGATCCGTTAAAAGCATCAGTTTTCAACTTAGAATTTGAAAGTTGAAAAAAATGATGCTTTTAACGGATCCAGGGCTCAAGTGTGACCCTAGGCCAGTGATGGCGAACCTTTCTGAAGCCGAGTGCCCAAACTGCAACCTAAAACAAAATTATTTATGGCGGAGTGCCAACACGATAATATAACCTAAATTACAGCAGGAGTGGTAATCACAAGCGCTGCACAGGGGGGAAAGCCAGCAGATGCTAACTCTCTTCCCTGTGCAGTGCTTGTAGTCCTAAAACATTGATGATCAATTCAATTATTTTAACAATTAATTGATTTTAAACTTACCTTTGCAGTCTTCTCTTCTCTTCAGCAGTGGTCAGACAGCTCATGTGTACTGCACATTGAAGCTGAGCCGCTGCCACTGCCCTTTCTAGAAACAGCAGGTGGATTGATCTGTATAGAAAAAATGCAGAATATTAGACAGATAGAAGATAGATTTTATCTTGGAATACAAGCAGATTTCATACTGAAATCATGGCCCTCATCTTGCAGTAATATCTCCATCATGACCCTCTCCTTGCAGTAATGTGTCCCATCCTGACCCTCTCCTTGTAGCTATGTGCTCCATCCTGACCCTCTCCATGTAGTAATGTTTCCCATCCTGACCTTCCCATTGAAGTTATGTGCTCCATCTTGTCCTTCCCCTTCTAGCTCTGTGCTCCATCCTGACCCTCTCCTTCTAGTTACGGGCTCCATCCTGATCCTCTCCTTGTAGTAATGTGCTCCATTCTGATCCTCTCCTTGTAGTAATGTGCTCCATCCTAATCCTCTCCTTGTAGTAATGTGCTCCATTCTGATCCTCTTCTTGTAGTAATGTGCTCCATCCTGACCCTCTGCTTGTAGTAATGTGCTCCATTCTGATCATCTCCTTCTAGTAATGTGTCCTATCCGGACCCTCTCATTTTAGTAATGTGTCCCATCCTGACCCTCTCCTTGTAGTTACGTGCTCCATCCTGACCCTGTCTTTGTAGTTATGTGCTCCATCCTGACCACCTCCTTCTAGCTATGTTCTCCATCCTGATCCTCTCCTTCTAGCTTTTTGCTCCATTCTGATCCTCTCCTAGCTATATGATCCATCCTGACCCTCTCCTTGCAGTTGAGCTCCATCCTGACCCTCTCCTGGCAGTAATGTTCCTATCCTGACCTCCTTCTTCAAGTAATGTCTTCATCCTTATCCCCTTGTAGTATGCCCCATCCTTGTCCCCTTCGGTAATGTCCCATCCTTGTCCCCTTGTGGTAATGTCCCTATCCTGCCCCATCATGTAGTAATGCCCCATCCTGTTGTAATGCCCTATCCTTGTCCTCTTGCAGCAATATTCCCCATCCTGCAGTAATGCCCTATCCTTCTCCCCTTGTAGTAATATGCCTCATCCGTGTCCCTTTGAAGTAATATGCCCCATCCTGCAGTAATGTGTCTCATCCTTGTCCCCATGAAGTAATATGCCCCATTCAGCAGTAATGTGCCCCATCCTTGTCCCTTGGTATTATTGCACCACCCTTGTCCCCATCACATAGTAATATGCCCCAACTTGCCCCCTGGTAGTATTGCCCTATTCTTGCCTCCATTACATAGTAATCTGCCCCATCCTTGTCCCCATCACATAATAATATGCCCCATCAGCCCTATCACATAATAATACAGTTAGGGCCAGAAATATTTGGACAGTGACACAATTTTCGCGAGTTGGGCTCTGCATGCTACCACATTGGATTTGAAATGAAACCTCTACAACAGAATTCAAGTGCAGATTGTAACGTTTAATTTGAGGGGTTGAACAAAAATATCTGATAGAAAATGTAGGAATTGTACACATTTCTTTACAAACACTCCACATTTTAGGAGGTCAAAAGTAATTGGACAAATAAACATAACCCAAACAAAATATTTTTATTTTCAATATTTTGTTGCGAATCCTTTGGAGGCAATCACTGCCTTAAGTCTGGAACCCATGGACATCACCAAACGCTGGGTTTCCTCCTTCTTAATGCTTTGCCAGGCCTTTACAGCCGCAGCCTTCAGGTCTTGCTTGTTTGTGGGTCTTTCCGTCTTAAGTTTGGATTTGAGCAAGTGAAATGCATGCTCAATTTAGTTAAGATCTGGTGATTGACTTGGCCATTGCACAATGTTCCACTTTTTTGCACTCCTGAACTCCTGGGTAGCTTTGGCTGTATGCTTGGGGTCATTGTCCATCTGTACTATGAAGCGCCGTCCAATAAACTTTGCAGCGTTTGGCTGAATCTGGGCTGAAAGTATATCCCGGTACACTTCAGAATTCATCCGGCTACTCTTGTCTGCTGTTATGTCATCAATAAACACAAGTGACCCAGTGCCATTGAAAGCCATGCATGCCCATGCCATCACGTTGCCTCCACCATGTTTTACAGAGGATGTGGTGTGCCTTGGATCATGTGCCGTTCCCTTTCTTCTCCAAACTTTTTTCTTCCCATCATTCTGGTACAGGTTGATCTTTGTCTCATCTGTCCATAGAATACTTTTCCAGAACTGAGCTGGCTTCTTGAGGTGTTTTTCAGCAAATTTAACTCTGGCCTGTCTATTTTTGTAATTGATGAATGGTTTGCATCTAGATGTGAACCCTTTGTATTTACTGTCATGGAGTCTTCTCTTTACTGTTGACTTAGAGACAGATACACCTACTTCACTGAGAGTGTTCTGGACTTCAGTTGATGTTGTGAATGGGTTCTTCTTCACCAAATAAAGTATGCGGCGATCATCCACCACTGTTGTCATCCGTGGACGCCCAGGCCTTTTAGAGTTCCCAAGCTCACCAGTCAATTCCTTTTTTCTCAGAATGTACCCAACTGTTGATTTTGCTACTCCAAGCATGTCTGCTATCTCTCTGATGGATTTTTTCTTTTTTTTCAGCCTCAGGATGTTCTGCTTCACCTCAATTGAGAGTTCCTTTGACCGCATGTTGTCTGGTCACAGCAACAGCTTCCAAATGCAAAACCACACACCTGGAATCCACCCCTGACCTTTTAACTACTTCATTGATTACAGGTTAACGAGGGAGACGCCTTCAGAGTTAATTGCAGCCCTTAGAGTCCATTGTCCAATTACTTTTGGTCCCTTGAAAAAGAGGAGGCTATGCATTACAGAGCTATGATTCCTAAACCCTTTCTCTGATTTGGATGTGGAAACTCTCATATTGCAGCTGGGAGTGTGCACTTTCAGCCCATATTATATATATAATTGTATTTCTGAACATGTTTTTGTAAACAGCTAAAATAACAAAACTTGTGTCACTGTCCAAATATTTCTGGCCCTAACTGTATGTCCCATCAGCCCATCACATACTAATGTGCCTCATCCTGCCCCCATTACATAACAATATGCCCCATCCTGACCCCTGTTAGTATTGCCCCATCCTGCCCCATCACATAATAATATGCCCCCCATCCTGCCCCATGACATAATAATATGCCCCATTCTGCCCCCATTAGTATTGCCCCATCCATCCATCCATCCTCCTCTTAGTATTGCCCCATCCATCCATCCTCCTCCTAGTATTGCCCCATCCATTCACCCATCCATCCATCTATTCTCCTCTTAGTATTGCCCCATCCATCATCCTCCTCTTAGTATTGCCCCATCCATCCATCCTCCTCCTAGTATTGCCCCATCCATCCATCCATCTATCCTCCTCTTAGTATTGCCCCATCCATCCATCCTCCTCCTAGTATTGCCCCATCCATCCATCCTCCTCTTTGTATTGCCCCATCATCCATCCTCCTCCTCCTAGTATTGTCCCATCCTCCTCCTCCTTGTATTGCCCGATCCTCTTTCTCCTTGTATTGCCCCATCCATCCTCCTCTTAGTATTGCCCATCCATCCATCCTCCTCCTAGTATTGCCCCATCCATCCACCCATCCATCCATCTATCCTCCTCTTAGTATTGCCCCATCCATCCATCCTCCTCTTAGTATTGCCCCATCCATCCATCCTCCTCCTAGTATTGCCCCATCCATCCATCCATCTATCCTCCTCTTAGTATTGCCCCATCCATCCATCCTCCTCCTAGTATTGCCCCATCCATCCATCCTCCTCTTTGTATTGCCCCATCATCCATCCTCCTCCTCCTAGTATTGTCCCATCCTCCTCCTCCTTGTATTGCCCGATCCTCTTTCTCCTTGTATTGCCCCATCCTCCTCCTCCTTGTATTGCCCCATCCTCCTCCTCCTTGTATTGCCCCATCCTCCTCCTCCTTGTATTGTCCCATCCTCCTCCTCCTTGTATTGCCCCATCCTCCTCCTCCTAGTATTGCCCCATCATCCTCCTCCTTGTATTGCCCCATCCTCCTCCTCTTGTATTGCCCCATCATCCTACTCCTAGTATTGCCCCATCCTCTCTCCTCCTTGTATTGCCCCATCCTCCTCCTCCTTGTATTGCCCCATCTCCTCCTCCTTGCATTGCCCCATCCCCCTCCTCCTTGTATGGCCCCGTCATCCTCCTCCTTGTATTGCCCCATCCTCCTCCTCCTAGTATTGCCCCATCCTCCTCCTCCTTGTATTGCCCATCCTCCTCCTCCTTGTATGTCCCCATCATCCTCCTCCTTGTATGGCCCCATCCTCCTCCTCCTTGTATGGCCCCATCCTCCTCCTCCTTGTATTGCCCCATCATCCTCCTCCTTGTATTGCCCCATCCTCCTCCTCCTTGTATTGCCCATCCTCCTCCTCCTTGTATTGCCCCATCCTCCTCCTCCTAGTATTGCCCCATCATCTCCTCCTTGTATTGCCCCATCCTCCTCCTCCTTGTATTGCCCCATCCTCCTCCTCCTTGTATTGCCCGATCCTCTTTCTCCTTGTATTGCCCCATCCTCCTCTCCTTGTATTGCCCCATCCTCCTCCTCCTTGTATTGCCCCATCCTCCTCCTCCTTGTATTGTCCCATCCTCCTCCTCCTTGTATTGCCCCATCCTCCTTCTCCTAGTATTGCCCCATCATCCTCCTCCTTGTATTGCCCCATCCTCCTCCTCCTTGTATTGCCCATCATCCTACTCCTAGTATTGCCCCATCCTCCTCCTCCTTGTATTGCCCCATCTCTCCTCCTCCTTGTATTGCCCCATCCATCCTCCTCTTAGTATTGCCCATGCATCCATCCTCCTCCTAGTATTGCCCCATCCATCCATCTATCCTCCTCTTAGTATTGCCCCATCCATCCATCCTCCTCCTAGTATTGCCCCATCCATCCTCCTCTTTGTATTGCCCCATCATCCATCCTCCTCCTCCTAGTATTGTCCCATCCTCCTCCTCCTTGTATTGCCCCATCCTCCTCCTCCTTGTATTGCCCCATCCTCCTCCTCCTTGTATTGCCCCATCCTCCTCCTCCTTGTATTGCCCATCCTCCTCCTCCTAGTATTGCCCATCATCCTCCTCCTTGTATTGCCCCATCCTCCTCCTCCTTGTATTGCCCCATCATCCTACTCCTAGTATTGCCCCATCCTCCTCCTCCTTGTATTGCCCCATCCTCCACCTCCTTGCATTGCCCCATCCCCCTCCTCCTTGTATGGCCCCGTCATCCTCCTCCTTGTATTGCCCCATCCTCCTCCTCCTAGTATTGCCCCATCCTCCTCCTCCTTGTATTGCCCCATCCTCCTCCTCCTTGTATTGCCCACTCTCCCTATCCTCCTCTCCTTGTATGGCCCCATCCTCCTCCTCCTTGTATGGCCCCATCCTCCTCCTCCTTGTATTGCCCCATCCATCCTCCTCCTTGTATTGCCCCATCCTCCTCCTCCTTGTATTGCCCCATCCTCCTCCTCCTTGTATTGCCCCATCCATCCTCCTCCTTGTATGGCCCCATCCTCACTCCTCCTTGTATTGCCCCATCATCCTCCTCCTTGTATTGCCCCATCCATCCTCCTCCTTGTATTGCCCCATCCTCCTCCTCCTTGTATTGCCCCATCCATCCTCCTCCTAGTATTGCCCCATCTCCTCCTCCTCCTTGTATTGCCCCATCCTCCTCCTCCTTGTATTGCCCCATCCATCCTCCTCCTTAGTATTGCCCCATCCATCCTCCTCCTTGTATTGCCCCAATCCATCCCTCCTCCTAGTATTGCCCATCCATCCTCCTCCTTGTATTGCCCCATCCTCCTCCTCCTTGTATTGCCCCATCATCCTCCTCCTAGTATTGCCCCATCCTCCTCCTCCTTGTATTGCCCCATCCTCCTCCTCCTGTATTGCCCCATCTCCTCTCCTGTATTGCCCCATCCTCCTCCTCTGTATTGCCCCATCATCCTCCTCCTAGTATTGCCCCATCCTCCTCCTCCTTGTATTGCCCCATCCTCCTCCTCCTTGATTGCCCCATCCTCCTCCTCCTTGTATGCCCCATCATCCTCCTCCTTGTATTGCCCCATCCTCCTCCTCCTTGTATTGCCCCATCCTCCTCCTCCTTGTATTGCCCCATCCTCCTCCTCCTTGTATGCCCCATCATCCTCCTCCTTGTATTGCCCCATCCTCCTCCTCCTTGTATTGCCCATCTCCTCCCTCATTGCCCCATCCTCCTCCTCTGTATTGCCCCATCCTCCTCCTCCTTGTATTGCCCCATCCTCCTCCTCCTTGTATGGCCCCATCATCCTCCTCCTTGTATTGCCCCATCCTCCTCCTCCTAGTATTGCCCCATCCTCCTCCTCCTTGTATTGCCCCATCATCCTCCTCCTTGTATTGCCCCATCCTCCTCCTCCTTGTATTGCCCCATCCTCCTCCTCCTTGTATTGCCCATATCCTCCTCCTTATTGCCCATCCTCCTCTCTTGTATTGCCCCATCCTCCTCCTCCTTGTATGGCCCTATCTCCTCTCTTATTGCCCATCCTCCTCCTTGTATGGCCCCATCATCCTCCTCCTTGTATGGCCCATCCTCACTCCTCCTTGATTGCCCATCATCCTCCTTGTATTGCCCCATCCTCCTCCTCCTTGTATTGCCCCATCCTCCTCCTCCTTGTATGGCCCCATCCTGGCTGCTGGTAAAAAAAAAAAAGTCTCATACTCACCTTTCTTCCTTCCGCTGCTGCAGCTTGCATCTTGTGTGTCTCCAGCGCTGTCACATGACGCTGGCCGGGAGGGCGGGTCTAGGAGTGTCAGAGAGAGGAGAAATGTCTCCTCTGCTCAGACACAGCTTTGATCTCCCGGCGGCGGGGCGCACGCCGGCAGATCAAAGCGGCAGTGTGGTGGCGAGGCCGCGTGCCAGTGGAGACGGCTCTGCGTGCCATCCCTGGCACGCGTGCCATAGGCAAAGAGAAAATTAGTTATTCAATTGATGGTAAGTTTGTAGCAAGCAGAGAAATGCAGGTCCTTCACATTCAAGAAGATGGGAGATGGAGCTACTGAGCAGACGGCAGAAGAGACATCATACAGAGTGACTGGAAGCCAGGACATAGCCCTGTGCTCCTGAGACAGTGAGAAAGCTCCCTCAAATAAGGACAGTGAAGCTCTATCTAGGACAGTTGGGAGCTATGCCAAAAGTGTCAGTCTGTGGGTTAGGCTGCTTATATGTGGCACCCCATGGGTTAATGTGCCACAATAAAATCACATGGGTTCTCTCCCCCACTACACACTGACAAACACTAGCACCTCTGGGCCAAGAGGGGGAGCACAACCTGCTTCCTTATATACTCTTGCCCATGAGGAAGGAGTGCAGTTCAGCTCGGAGCAGGGCTGTGAAGAGCACGAGTTAGTGCAGAACTTAGTACAGACCTAGTGAGGGTCGGAGGAACAGGAGAACTACAGACAGAGAAACACGTCTGGGAGCTGGAGTGATACCTTCACTTGCCCCAGAAGAACACACAGAACGGACACCGGATCCGGTACTGTGTCTGGCACCCACAGCGCAGTGAATCCCGGAACAGTGGGATCTCTAGATGCCCCTAGTACCAGAGCAAAGCAACACGGAGGGGTCAGCACAGCACAGAGGACTCAAGTTGCCTAGCCAAGTGGTACCAGCAGAATACAGAGAGAGAGACGTGAGGAATCCCAGCAGCTCAGCTAATAGCAGCAGCCAGGACACACACACAGTGCAGCATAAGGACGCTGACGACCCCGGACTGGGTGGGGAAGAGAGCTCAGCCCCATTACAGACTCCGTGGACTATAATCTGCAGTAACATCAGTAGTAAAGCTTTGGAAAACAGCAAAACTGTGAGTCTGTGTATTGATTGCGACCTTTGCTCCAGATTCAGCACAGAGAGCTTCCCCCTGCTACAAGCCTGTCAGCTCTGCAGCCTCAGGAGAGAAGGAGAAGTGCACCAGTGTCTACCAAACGTGAGTGTGTGTCCTTTAACCCCGTCTCCACCATCTATAACCCCAATAGACTTTAACCCTTACTGCCCCGGGGGATACAGTTCTTCCCACTGAAACTACACCATCTCCGCTGCCATCACATCACCCCCGGAGGTTCTGCGGCAGCGGCGGCCCCATCACTGGCCGCACCAAGTGGGTGGCGTCACCCGTGACAAATCCCCTTGTAAATATTCCCCATCTTATTGTGCGGGCCCAGGGACACGGTCCGGACCAAGCCACCCTTGACTTCTCCGGCACCGACCAGTCCGGTACCGAGTACCCCCGTCCCGTGGGGGCTCCACATATACACTGTGTTTTTCTGGGATCCGTGGCTGTCCGTTGTAAAACAGACAGACACGGATCCGATTTGGCCCCATGTGTCCCTATGGGCGATGGATCTCATCGAATTTGCCCTTAATGACATCTGATTTGTGTCAGATCCAATTATGTCCGATTTTCTGCTGTGCCCATAATTGGAGACTGCTTCAATTTTGGGCACAGTGGACCAAATCAGACACAATCAAATCCGACAGGATCCGCCAGTTAACAGAGGGGCCTATGAGTGTGCGTCCGAGGAAACAGCTGATCACTCCTCTGATCCGATTTTAGTGTACTGAGCATGCTCAGTACACTAAAACTGCTGTGTGACATCTAATTTCACTTCCGCAATGTATGTGATACATTGTGGAAGTGAAATTAAGTAAAGCAGGCATCTATGTCGGCATCTATCTGCGATGACTTACAGGACCTGCGGTTGCTTGGCAAACCAATCAGCTGATCGGGTCACATGAACGGTTACCACGGTAACCAGTCATATGACCGATGATGCTGATCGGGTAGCCCCACCCAGCCAGGTCCTGTAACCATCGGGAGCTAGATGCCAACATTGGGGGATCGCTGGAAAGGTGAGAATAGAGATTTTTTTTATTTTTAACACCTGCTTTACTTAAATTTCACTTCCGCAATGTATGTATATATTGCGGAAGTGAAATTACCCCGCAGAGCTCTTTCGGTGTCCGGACCTGTGAAAATGACAGACCCGGACACAGAAATAGGTCACCTCCGATGACGTCCTTTCCTGCCCGTGGGGTCTTGCAAAAAGTAGGATCAAACGGACAGGAAAAATATCGCTATGTGAAACCACCCTTAGACAGAGGTCACATGAGCATATGTTCTCTCTCCTGAGAGAATCAGATCAATTATGGAAATCACACTCAGCTCAAACTCTTATCAGTTTTTGAGCCTAGTGATAGTTTAGTGTGCATTGATTGTCTCACATGGGAAAATCATAGTACAGGTATTTAGAAAATGGAGAATTTAATTTCTTCATTTTCTCCATTGTTTGTGTCTGCATATATCAGACTGCACTCGGATGACATCCGAGTTCAATCCAATGTTTTACAAACACTCATAGATATGAATGGGTGTGTGCTGTTGGATATACACTGAAAATCGCAGCATTGCTGGAATTTTTTTCTCATCATACAAAATAGTTCAAAAGAACCACACACCATGTAATCCTTCTTATTGTCATTAATATTAGTTACAGATATCTATGCTGATGTAAATATTAAAGACAATCATCCTGAAAACTCCTCTAAACTGCATATATTGGTGAAAAACACTATGGAGTACTAGTTTCAAAATTAAAAAAATATATACTTTATTGATATGTAAAAACACATACAAAAGTATCAAATCGACAAAAATCAAGTACAAATAATAATGAGGAGATTCAAGTATAATTACCATAACAGGGTGATAACACTGTATATGATATGCCATCAGGGACGTGGGGTACTCAGAACCAGGCTTTGATGCTTCTGGGGTGTCACAGGGGTCGACACCCGGTCTTGGGCATCAACTTAATAGTTCAGGGAATAGGGTTTAGGGAATGGTTGTCGTGACGCCACCCGTGATGTTCGACTACTGGGTCCGACGCTGTGGTGCGGGACCTCTAGGGATGATGGGATAGCAGCTAAGGTGGTATTGCTGCCTATGGGTTGAGCAGTTCCCCAGGGCAACTGGTATAGTCTATGGCGGTGGTAGGCCATATGGGTGCAGGACTGTGGGCGTGGAATAACCAACAGACACACAGTACGTAGTCTCCTTTACCTTTACTGGTAGTAGCAGGTTCAGACCAAGGCACTGTCTACAGGTGATGTTAGGAATCCGGGTATCCTGAAAGCAAGTTGGGGATCTCCTCAACCAGTGAGTTCTGAGGCCTCCCTGCTGCACTACTCATTGTTGGTCCTGGCTGACTGTAGCTTAGCTGTGACCCACTCTTCCTGCTGGTAAGTCTCTTGCCTGTATGGCAGGCCGCTTGAGCCCTTCCCGGGCACCACTCCTCTGGCAACTGTTCCTGAGTTCTCAAGTGTTGCTATGCCTCCAGGTGCTTTGCTGTGGCTGGGAGACGTAGAGTCTCCTATCCTCCAGTTTTGGCTGCTGGGTCAGTTGTTCCCTCACAACTTCAGACTCCGGTGTCCATTTCTGGTGCTCTGCGTTGGGGTGAGATGGTCAGCTGGCTCTACTCCCCAGGCCTGCTTCACTCCTTCCTCAGACCCTCTCCTATGGGTCCTTCATGCTTGCTAGTCTCTATAATCAGATGAGCCTGGCACAGCTCCAGTCTGCAGGATGTCTTCACAGTCCTCTTAGGAACTGAACTGAGCAACCCCACCCCCAGGTCAGAATTTATAGGGGAGCTCCCCTGAACCCAGGTTTCAGAGCTCCCCCTTCTGGGCTAGAGTCAGGAAAAGTGTTACATGCTGTGGGCTTACCTGGTGTGGATAACCCCTTCTTGCTTCCAAGCATGACATCATACCCCGAGGGAGGCATTGCAATTGTGGCAACTGGACTCTAGGGTGCCACATACAATATCAATTACAGGCTGCATAAATAATTACACAATGATAAGTATATAATTATCAATAAATGCACATATGAGCATCAATATTATTAATATCATAAGGTGGAGAGGCAGCTACAATTACATTTCATTGATTACATAATGTGTGCATACAGCCTAAAATAGTATCAAGGGATTACTGAGGAGTATCTCTAACACTCCTTACAAGAGCGATATATTCTTCATGTTTATTACTGTTATATTCATGCTGTTTTAGTACCTATAACTTGTATGTACATGTCCCTATACACATTAGACTGTTGGCTGAATCTGTCTATTATGGGTTCATTAGTATAATGATATGAGGACTTAGGGTGTCAAACATTATTTACACAAACCATCAAAAGACTTTTGTAATGTAATGCAGTAACTGAGCTTTATTTCCTTATGTGAGTACACAGGCTCGAGTAAGATCACTGGTCACCTGTGCAGGGCACTCAAAGCGGGTCCAGACTATATAACACATATTTCACCATACCATGCGGACAGACGCAGATGGTATTAAGTCAAGTGTGCATCTCCGTGTAACTTGTCAATTAATGCACTTGTTGATTTCCCAAAGGGGAAAGCGTCTGGCCCTGAAGACCTTCCGATAGAACTGTACATGGAATTTTCAAAGGAACGTTTACACAGGTTTGCGGAAGTATTTAATTACTATTTTAGTCAGAATAAAATACCAACATCAATGGAAGAAACCAAAGCAGCAATTGTAACGGTCCCTAAAGCAGAAAACATAACAAAAAAATACTTTGCCCCATACTTTCTCTGGATTGGGGAACCTCTGGGTGGAATTAAAACAAGTCAAGTTTAGAGAAGACTTTATTAATTGGATGATTGGATAAGGATTCTTTACAAGCAACCAAGAGCTAAAATTGTAGTAAATGGAGAGAGATTAATGTATTTTGCCCTAGGAAGATGAATGAAGGGTTGCTCTCTCCATCTTACCATTTGCGCTGGCTTTTGCAATAATAATAATAATATTTATTCACTTATATAGCTCCATTAATTCCACAGTGCTTTACTTACATTAGCAACACTGTGGCTCACAATCTAAATTTCCGATCAGTCTTTCATTGGAATGGGAAGAAACAGGAGCACCCAAAGGAAACTCACAAATATGGGGAGAACACACAAACTCCTTGCAGATGTTGTCCTTGGTGGGATTGGAACCTAGGATCCCAGCTCTGCAAGCCAGCAGTGCTAACCACTGAGCCACCATGCTGCCCTATGAGGGGGTGATTTAGCTTTAGATTCATGGTTTAATCACTGAATAATGTAATGCAGGTGTCGGGCCCACTGGGACGGGGGTACTCGGTACCGGACCAGTCTGCTGCTGGGGAAGTCACGGGTGGTCCTGGTCCGGTCCGTGTCCCGGGCTTGGCAATAAAAGGGGGTATTTACAGGGGATGTCAGTCGTGACGCCACCCACCATATGCGGCCAGTGATGGGGCCGCCGCTGCTGCGGAACCTCCGGGGATGATGGAATAGCAGCTAGATGGGATAGTTCCAGTGGGTAGAACTGTGTTCCCCGGGGCAGTAAGGGAACCTTTACACGCGGCTACATTTCTAGGGTGGCTACAGGTAACTTACTGGTTGCAGTGAAATCATGGAGAGATTATTCCATTTGTACACAGCAACAAGATAGAACCTTGTCTCCATGATTTCACTGCAACCAGTAAGTTACCTGTAGCCACCCTAGAAATGTAGCCGCGTGTAAAGGTACCCTAAGGGTTAAGTCTATTGTGGAGTGTGTAGCACACTTACTTTGCAGACGCTGCAGGGATCTCTCCTCTTTGCTGGTGCTGACAGGCTGTATCCTGTATGGAGAGAATCACTTTCATGCAGAAACACAAGGGAAGCAGTTCCAGGGATTTCCGTGTTTACTCTCAGTTCTTCAAGTCACTTTACAGCTCTGTTACAATTCTTACAAAGTTCAAGTATAGTTCTTAATTCACGGGCACATTCTCCCTCTCCGGGTTCCCTTTTCTCCCTGCAGCCAGGCCTCTCTCTCTGTGACCCATCACACAGTCTTTAGTGTCCTTTCCGGGCTATTACGGTCTCCGTCTCCACGGGTGTGTGTGTGAAACGCCGGACAGTATGGCGGTGACTCGGGCCCCTGTGGGTCCTTCAGTTTATCACTGAGCTGCCTGTCCTTTGGGTAGGGATCCCAATCTGAAATTAAGACCCCCCGTCGTGTTGTTTTGGGATGCCAGGTAAACTACGGTCCCCTCTAGAGCCGACACTCTACTTCAGCCCAGCCTCCAGCAGTCCTCAAGTGTGAGGCTCTACCAGGCTCCTTTCTCTCTGTTCCTCTCGGTATCATAGGAGGGACTTCTCTGCCTGCAGTCAGTAGCTTCAGCTGCGTTCCTAGGGCCCGGGTATCACTGTCCCTCTCAGTCCTCACACTCCTGGTGGTATCAGCTTCGGACAGGCTTTCTCTCTCCTCCGGCTCACACTGGCTCGGTACAGATTCTGCGCTCCTAGGCCTTACACTCACAGGACGTGTGATTCTTTCTGTCTGCTCAGCTTCTGGTCTTTGCCGTTCAGCTCACTGTGGCCTACTGACTTCCTTCCTCCTCCCCCTTCCTATATACTGTCAAGTCACCTGACTACGGGTGTGCCCAACCCACTCCTCCAAATCCACCACCCCTCAATCTCATAGAGTATCTAATCTTAGGGCTGGATGCTGCCTTCTCCTACACGTGGGTTGTGTGGGCTGTGAGGGTGTTGTTGTGCAACAAGTGTACTACCTGCCTGGCTGCAGTTCCCTTTTGTGGCCTCCTGGACGCAGGGGCGCCACACAGGTTATTAAGGAGTTTGGCCATTATTCAGGGATTTATACTAACTGGTCATCATCAATATTACTCTTCTTACAGTCTAAAATAAGGATACCATATTATAGTAATTTTATAGCATCATAAGCTCAAATATTTGAAAATTTTTGTTAAGTAGGACTATATAATGTATACGAAATTAAATAATAACCCATTAATTAAATAAATACCATATTTTTCAGACTATAGAACCAGATAATAAGGAGTACCCAGGTTATAGCCATAATAGCCCCCCAGTCCTGTGTGCTGATCCGGTCCGCAGCTGTCAGGGTCCTCCCGGACTGCCCCGGACCGGATCACGCCACAGTGTGAAGCGGCTCTTACTTTTTGCGTCTTGAGCCGACACTTTTAATGATACCATCTTCGGATAGATGCAATGTTTTGATCATCTGTTATGGCATTTTATTGCAATGTTGTGGCAACCCAAAAAACCTAATTTTGGTGTTTGCCTTTTTTTTCCTATTATGTAGGTTACAGATATTATTAATTGATTTTACATTTTGTTAGATCGGGCATTTCTGAACACGGCAATACTAAATATGTGTATTTTTTTTCTTTACAGTTTTATTTTCAATAGGGCAAAGGGATTGATTGGAAATTTAATTTTTTTTCATATTTTTTAAAAAAAAATTTAAACCTTATTTTACATGCCTCTTTAAGGCATCTCTATGGCGCCCCTGCGACCAGGATGGCCACAGGTAAGAACTGCAGCCAGGGAGGTGGGGACAGTTTTATATAAACACCTTCACAAACACACCCACAGATACAAGACCCAACCGGGAGCCCGGGTCTCTGGGCGGGCAAGGGGTGGCAGGGCTAGTCCCAGTGGGTGGGATGTAGGCAAGGTGACGAACCAGGTACATAAGGGGAAAACCAGGAAGTAGCAAGAGTAGGCCAGAGGGTGCCGAGTAGTAAAGACCAAGAGGAGCTGAGCGCCGGACCAGTGCAGCTGGATCCAGGGAAAATGGCAGCGGTGCCAGAAAACGACTGAAAGGAGGGATCCCCTATGTACGCCATAGTCAGAAGGCGCATGGTGATCCCCTGAAATATAGGGACATTGGAAGGCTGGGCCGCGACCAGAGAGTCGGCTCTGAGGTGACCGCAGCTACAAGCAGGATCACTGACATTCTGGCGGGGAGAAGCAGATTCCATGTCTGATTTCCTAATGTGGCGCCCCTGCGACCAGGGGGCCACATGGGGAACTGCAGCCAGGTAAGATAGGGAAGACAGTTGCACCACAACACCCTCACAGACAACCCACAACCACTAAAGAGCAGCACCCAACCTGGAGCCCAGGACTCTAGGCGGGCAAGGGGTAGTGGGTTTAGAGAAACAGTGAGTGGGACAGCCAGCAGGTCAGGTGACAGAGGGTAGAAATAGAGAAGGGGAGGAGGAAGGAGTCAGTAGGCCGAGGTAGGCTGAGAAGCAAAGACAAGAAGCACACGCCCTGGAAGAGTGGGGTGTAAGGAGCGCAGAATCTGGAGAGCCAGTGCGAGCCACAGAGAGAAAGCCTATCCGGAACCAGCACCCCAGGAGTGTGAGGGAAGAGAGGACCAGTGATACTGGGTCCTAGTAACACAGCTGAGACGACCGATTGCAGGCGGAGTAGCCTTCCTATGGAACCTGAGTCACGTGGTAGAAGGAGCCTGATAGAGCCTAGCACAGCAGGACTATTGGAGGCTAGGCTAGCAGCAGAGTGTCGGCTCTGAAGGGGACTGACGATCTACTTGCTATCCCCTGATTAACAGACGGGGAACTCCAGCTTTACGTTAGAGTTCCTACCCCAAAAGGACAGGCAGCTCAGTGGCAACCAGGAGGGCCTACAGGGGCCGAGCCACAGCCATACTGTCCGGAGACGCACACCAAGTGAGAGAGAGCAAAGGCCTGGAAAGGACAGAGCAAGAGTGAGGGGTCACAAAGAGGAATAACCTGGCTGCAGGGAGTAAAGGAACCCGGAGGGGAGAGTTGTGCCCGTGTAAAGACTTGCCTTGTGAACTGTAACTGAGCTGTTATGCTGAGCCAACTGAGAAGTAAACACGGTGAACCCTGCTTCTGACTCCCTTGCCTGATTGCGACAGAACTGTATTGCCTGTGCATGATTCCCTCCAACAGGACTGCAGAGAGATCCAGCCTGGAGAGCCACAGCTTGTCAGCTCTGGAAGCTGGAGAAAGGAAAGCTGCAGCATCAGGACAGTAAGTGTATTGCTTTCACTACAAGCTCACACTACACCATAGACTCTAACTTCATCACTGCCCCGGGGAACCCAGTTCTACCCGCGGAGGACTATTCCATCTCAAGCTGCTTTAACATCATCCCCGAAGGTTCTGCAGCAGCGGTGGTCCCACTATTGACCACAAGCCGTGGGTGGCATCACGACAAACATTTAATCCCCTGTAAATATTCCCCTTTTACTTGCCAGGGCCCGGGACACGCTCCGGACCAGGACCTCCGTGACATCCCCCAGTAGCAACCCGGTCCGGTACCGAGTACCCCATCCCAGTGGGCTCGACAACCTGGCGTCACGAACAGGATGTACCCGGTCCAAAAGAACTGGACCCCGTGTGCCTAAATAGCGTGTTCTGGACTTTTCCCGTCAAATCTGGGCTTAATGGCAGCCATAGAAGCCTGAGAACATGTGCAGAGGAGGCGTGCCCAGACCCCCTTCGTGGGCCGACCCGGTCCAAGGCGCAAAAATAAGGACCCACCCTGGCTCCCATTAACTCTGGAGGAGCCAGCCATCAATCCCAAAGAAGAGCCTCCGCCCCTAAGACCACCTACCAATGAGAAGCTGGCGGGAGCCGAGCAGGAAATCGTCATCAGGAAGAGGCTGGACGGACGACCGGAAGAGAAGCAGTCGCCATCAGAGTACACGAGGACGGAAGTGGAGGACGCCGAAAAGAGTGCTGCAATCAGAAGATCTACAGTAATCCCGGAGGGCCCACGGAGCGAACAGGTGGAGGAACCCGGCCAGGGAAAGAACTCTATTGACCGAGGTGGCATGGCAGAAGGAGCCAGAGAGCGTCCGGAGATCCGAGACACCCGGCGGGGTGTGCTGCAGCTGCTACCCCAGCAGATCGTAAAGATAATTGAAGCAAGAGGGTTTGCATTTGCCCGAGAACCAGATGCATAACAGACGGGAGGTAGAAGAGCAATTACCCTCAGATCACCTGGACAGGAGAGTAACAATTGGCGAATGGGTATCATACCATATTGTACAAGAAGAACGCGGCCCTTATGGAGTGAAGGTAAAGAGACTCTGTTTAGATGCATCGGAAGAAGATGAACCTCCTCCTTTAGAAGATCCAGAGCCAGTAGCTTGCCTAGCTTTGCCAGTATACACGGATTCTGCAACTAACACGGATCCTGTAATTATCATTGAAACTGCTGCAACAAAGTCCACGGTAGACGCTGTTACCCAGACACCAGAAAGTTATCTGCTTGTTAATGCATTACAAGAATTGGAGACAAGAAGCACACGTCCTGGAAGAGTGGGGTGTAAGGAGCGCAGAATCTGGAGAGCCAGTGCAAGCCACAAAGAGAATGCCTATCCGGAACCAGCACCCCAGGCGTGCGAGGGAAGAGAGGACCAGTGATACTGGGTCC
The DNA here is from genome assembly GCA_033576535.1 of Allobates femoralis. Lineage (NCBI taxonomy): Eukaryota > Metazoa > Chordata > Amphibia > Anura > Aromobatidae > Allobates > Allobates femoralis. The sequence goes on along the minus strand of JARQOC010000004.1, from coordinate 400,167,916 downwards.
TAGTAACACAGCCGAGACGACCGATTGCAGGTGGAATAGCCTTCCTATGGAACCTGAGTCACGTGGTAGAAGGAGCCTGATAGAGCCTAGCACAGCAGGACTATTGGAGGCTAGGCTAGCAGCAGAGTGTCGGCTCTGAAGACGATCTACCCGGTATCCCCAGATTAACCTTGCCTTGTGAACTGTAACTGAGCTGACTCTAACTTCATCACTGCCCCGGGGAACCCAGTTCTACCCGCGGAGGACTATTCCATCTCAAGCTGCTTTAACATCATCCCCGAAGGTTCTGCAGCAGCGGTGGTCCCACTATTGACCACAAGCCGTGGGTGGCATCACGACAAACATTTAATCCCCGGTCCGGTACCGAGTACTCCGTCCCAGTGGGCTCGACACTAACACAAGTGCAGGAGGTACAGTGGCATATAGGGCTCACAGCTTACTTACCCACACACAGGGAGAAGCCAAACAAGAGCCTGGGTGACTTACCATACAGCACATAAAGAAAGGAGAAGTAAAGAAGGGCCTGAATGGTATGAAGCAGGAGAGGGGTCTTAAGACAGAAACCTGGCTGCGGTAGAGCTAATTGAAAGTATGGAGTAAACTTTGTGAACCAGCTGAACTGTGAACTGTACTGAAAGTTGTGAAGAACTTAAGTAAAACCCGGTGAACCCTTTCAGAGTCTCCAGCGTTTGCTTTCTTGCATGTTAGACTATTATATTCCCTGTCAGGAGTAACCCGACCCACAGCGGGCTCATCCATCCGGCTGCAGCACCATCCATCCTCCTGGCAGAAGCAAGCAGCGGTGGTCCCCAGTGACCACAACTCGTGAGTCCCTGTAAATAACCCCTTTACTTGTGGGCTTGGGACACGGTCCAGAACAAGACCGCCGAGATACCCCGGTCCGGTACCAAGTACCCTGTCCCAGTGGGCTCCACATCTCAACACTGCAGTATCCAATTGCTTGTGCTGTGCAGAGTTATGATTATTAACAGCTTTGCACAGCACAAATGATTTCTTTCTGTGGATGCAGGTGTTTGCTTTGCACTAACAGGAAGTAAGTCATAACAGCATCCAGGATCCTCATAGGATCCCTGGTTGTCATGGCAACACATCGAAGCACTGTCCAATGCTGGCTGGAATAGCGCAATCCCCGCTGCATTGCTTTAGATCATGCTGTCAGTGTTTGACAGAGTGATCTAAGGGGTTAACAGCAGCGAGTTGATAACAGATCCAATCGCAACTCTTACATGTACATGCTGACTGATTGGATCAGTCAGCCTGCATGTGCAGGGAGAGATGCAAGCTCAGTATGTGAACTTGCATCAAGGGGAGAGAGGCGACCAAGAACGTACCTCTACATCTTTGGTGGTGAAGGAGTTATGGTGTTGATGAAGATGTTGATTTCACTTAGTGTTACTCCCCTCTTGAAAAATGGGAAATTTAGTAGACAAGCAAATTTTACTGAGCATAGATGCATGACTAGTAAGGGGTTCTGGTAGAATAACTGTCACGTTTCCAGGGGAAGGCGTCCTAGAGTGGATCCACTGGGCCGTGGTACCGAACTCCCCTGGGTGAGATGGTCCTACCTTAGCCAACCCCTATACAGGGATTGTCAGGGGCAAGCCCAGGGGGTCTAAATACCACAGCTGCTAGTACCAAGGGGGATGGCTTGTAGGATTAGCCTATACTACGTTAAGGCCAAACAGGAAAGGAAGCACCAGAGCCTGGGGTCATGGGAGCTGGAACGGGCTCTACCAGAGGCGAGCACAAGGTGGGCCTGACTACCAATCAGAGAAGCAGAAGCACACTAACACAATAATCAGGCACCTCCCAGCAGTGGAGTTGGCCTGATATACCGGAGGCCGGCCCCTAGATTCACAGGGGAGGAGCATGGCCACGCCTAGTGCCCCGCTGATTAGATTCATGACTGTGCTGATGTGCGAGCCCGGTAGTCAGCAGACAGGAAGGGGACCCGGTGATGGCTCGGAGACACAGCACGCCTGGATGCCGGATGCCTGATCAGTAGAGGAGCAGAGGATGCAGGCCCAGGAGAGGTGGGCTGGGAACAGTGCCAGTTGACCTAACAATAACTTTATCAATGAGTCACTAATGTTAAGATAAAAATATATGCAATCTAAAGAGTTAATTTTTTGATCATTACAATTAAAGGCAAATATAGAGGACCTGGATAAACCAGAAATGCTTAATATGCATGGCTCCCAAACAATCAATTTAATTACAGGCTGGTAGGGTTAAAGCAAATTGGCATCATTAAAAGGGTTGCATGAAAGGGGTGGGGCTAAGTTCGCATCATACCGATAGCCCCGCCCCTTTCATGACGCAGCCGCCCTGAAAACACAGGGTGAAGGCCAGAGGGGGCGGGCATCATGATTTCGTGGGCGGGGGCAGAAGCATACAGCCCCGCCCATGGAGAGATATTGTCAGATCATGAAGAAGCACGTAACTATACAACTATATTTGTACTGTAATAACTGAGTTTATGCCACAATTAGGGATACTTCTAACAGAGGGGTGCAGGCACCCCTCTATAGAGATCCAGGGGAAGGGAGGTTGGGGAACATGCACGGAGCTCGGAGGAGCCCGTGGCATGGGGGCATTGTAGGTGTAGCCCACCTGATTGGGCGTCCGGTCTCTAGGGGGACTAAGCCTACCCTAGAGACCTCAACCATTCTTTTATTTATTAAATTACAATGTTTTACAAGACAAAGAACAGTTTGCTAATGCCGGCAATAGCCGGGATCAGCAAACTATGCAGTTGCCGGATGGCTCAGGATTGTACATCCTGAGCCATCCGGTTACTGCAGTGCGGTATTCTGCACACATTTTCGTAAAAAAATGTGTGTGGACCGGTATTGCGTTCACCGCATCCGGATCTGGATGCGGTGAATGCAATTCACGTTTTAAATGTGACCCTAGCTTATGTTGTGGGTGACAAATGCAATAATCTGTTCCGAGTAACTCAATTTTTTTTCGAAAACGTACAATATAATTCTCCTACATGGCTGGGGAGCATTGGTCCAATCATCAGCAAAATACAAAGGGTGTTGGCTACCAGATGTATATATTTCTCTTACGTGAGAATGCAAAAATGAAACATCCAAAAGACACATTTTCGAGCATTTGAGCTTTTGCATCAAAAAATGCTAGGGTTTCATTCACCCAAAATAACTAAATAAAAAAAAAAAAAAATTAACATCCAAAATAACAATAAAATATTATCAACAATTCTTCAAGACAAAAAAGTCAAGATTTCCTGAAACAGTTTCCACTTGAAAAACTCATTGCTTTTGACTGTCGGAAATACAAAAAAAATGCAGCATTCATATACAACAAGACTAAAAAGTGTTCTGCTTGTACTGCAATCACAGCAGAGTTGGTATGTGAAACAAATATTATTTGAGCCTACATATTGCTGTGAAACCGTAAAGCTTGTGCCCTCAATGAGTGACTATAATTCTTATGCCTTGGCCGGCCTCATCACAGTTCATATCAAGTTATCCCTGCCATGTCTGTGTTGTCAACTATGATATCTTCAGGCTGCTAGCCATTTTAAGAGTCCTAGGGCCACACACATAACATCTAATCAGCTGTGTGAATAGGAGGCTTCTTGTGGTCTCTATATACAGTATATTCTCAATCCTTTAGAGAACAATCCTCCTTATTCAATAGCACATGGAGGAAAAACAGAAAATTTGACATATATAATCTATAGAATCTACTGTAAAAGTAGAGGCAGAACTCCAGGGATCCAAGTGGAAAAATTTGGAGTTTTTTACAAGTTATAAAATTTCCGCTCAGGAAGCAAAAATGTTGTACCTAGATTGGTGAATAAAACCACATTTTTTTTCATTGTACTTTCTATGTGCTGCCCTTATTTTTACATCCACAGGATTTCTTGTCTACAGCCCTAGGAGGAATCTCACTTGTGCTCATATTTATATAGGATGTATAAAAAATTTACAAATTCATCACTTAGGCTAAGGTCACATTTGTGGTTGCAATTGCAGATCCTGATCCAGTTTTGAGCATGAAAAATGCTCAAAACCGGATCCGGATCCGCAGCCATAGGCTTCAACAGCGTTGAGTTTCCCGGATCTGGTTTTCCGATATGCAGTAAAAATCATGCAAGCAACGTTTTTTGAACGGGTTTCTAATCCATATCCGTATTTCAAATGGAAACCGCAAATGTGAGTGGAGCCGGGCACGGTAACCTGATCGGGTACCGCAACACATATGAATGGCATGGCAGTATTGCCGCCACTTTTTCCTATGGCTCCGGATTCACCCGGATGGAAGTGTATTGGCGTCCAGTTTTGTGCTGTCCTGGTGGATCCGGGTGAGTCCGTTTTCAGTTCGCGGGACCAAAAGGATCATGGATGATTCCTCTAGTCCTTTGCAAAAATCGGATTGTCCCAGATTTTCCTGGATATGCCCGGTCTGGGACAATCTGGGAAAATCCGATATCAACCGATTTAATTCCTGGACAACAAAAAGCATGCTGGGAAACCGGGGAACGTAGCAATCCGGTTACCACATGCGGATTTAGGAACACACTTGGAGGGCAAAATTAGTCTGAAGGGACATGAGATTACCACATCCGGATCTGGATTGGTAACCGCATTTTGCCTTCTAAATGTGACCCTAGCCTTATTCCATTCTACAACGGCAAGCAGATGAATAAGGCAGCCTGTTCTGTGAGCCTATACAAATGTCTAATTTCTCTGTGTAGAGAGAAATCAGTATAGTATAGGACCCTCATCAATTGGTATAGGTAACAGTATACTTTTTCCATAGATAGGTAATACAACTGTGTGTATGATTCTGAATTTACGATAATAAAAGAGTTGACTTTGTCCCCTTCATGGATGACCTTGTTTGTAGTAAATAGTGTTACATGCAGTAATGAATACTTCTATTTGGCTGTAAATTAATTTTGGAGCAACAACAAACTGCATTAGTTAATCTGTGGCAAGTGGGTTTCAAAATACCCTATTGCATCACGTTCTGTTTTTGTCTTATGTTCCAACAGGATTAGTGTACAGAGTGCTTATGTGTCTAGTCCGGCTATAAAAATCAGTAATATTCACAGCAGCATGAAGGATAGGGTTTACAGCTATTTGCCTTATCATACATGTATTCTATCAAAATTCCATTAACTCCTTATCAAATATATGTGTTTCTGTAAGAAATATATCTTACAGGATACATGGCATGATAACACATGTATAACACATATATTTATATACCATATTTTTCGCTTTATACGATCCACCTGATTATAAGACGCACCCCTCAATTTGATGAAGGAAAAGATAATTTTTTTTTAAATGTTAAATGGGGTCCATCTTATAATACCAGTGTCCTCCTTACAATCAGTATATATGTCCCTCATCCTTGTATATATATATATATATATACCTCATCCTGGAATATATATTCCCTCATCCTAGTGCATGGGTACCTCCATGCTGGATATGGCCCCCTGTGATAGTACATAGCCCCCTGTGATAGTACATAGCCCCCTGTGACGATACATAGCCCCCATACGCACATGAGAAAGGACAGCGCCACAGACACGGATGGTGCAAATAAACTTCTGGTCTTTATTCCATGGTCATAACAGGCGAAGTTTCGATCACCAGCGTGATCTTTAGCTTGATAAAGATCACGCTGGTGATCAAAATGTCGCCTGTTATGACCATGGAATAAAGACCAGAAGTTTATTTGCACCATCCGTGTCTGTGGCGCTGTCCTTTCTCATGTGCTTAAGTGTGCATTACCCGGATTGGACTCTCTGGGTTGGACTTGCGTCCAGGTGGCTCACTGGAGGAATAGTCGGTTCAGCCTTTACCTACTGGGTGCTGTGACCAATTGACTTACATAGATACATAGCCCCCAGTAATGGTACATAGCCTTCCATCCTGGCTATGGCCCTCAGTAATAGTACATAGCCCCACATCCTGCATATGGCTGCCAGTGATGGTACATAGCCTCCCCCATCGTGCATATGGCCCCCAGTGATGGTACATAGCCCCCCATTCTGCATATGCCCCCCCAATGATGGTACATAGCTCCTCATCCTTGCTATGGTGCCCCCATCCAGCACTCACCCCCTCCATTGTGCACATGCCCCCCCATCCTGCACTCACCCCCTCCATTGTATACATGCCCCCTGTCCTGCACTCACCCCCTCCATTGTACACATGCCTCCCCACATCCTGCTGTCACCCCCTCAATTGTACATATGCCCCCATCCTGCACTCACCCCTCCATTGTATATATGCCCCCCCACAAACTGCAGTCACCCCTCCATTGTCCATCGTACATATGCCCCCTCGTCCTGCACTCACCCCATCACTCTTATATGTCCCCATGCTAGCGTGCAGCAAGTAAAATAAAAATGCTGATTACCGTATATACTCGTGTATAAGCCGTCCCGTGTATAAGCCGACCCCCCCTACTTTTGCCCCAAAACCTGGGAAAACCTATTGACTCGTGTATAAGCCGAGGGTGGACCCCAGCACAGGTATACAGCCCCCAGCAGTGTGGTATACAGGCCCCCCAGTGGTATACAGGCCTCCCCAGTGGTAGTATAAAGCAGCCTCCCCAGTGGTAGTATACAGCAGCCTCCCCAGTGGTATATACAGCAGCTCCCAGTGGTATATACAGCAGCCCCAGAGGTATATACAGCAGCCCCAGTGGTATACAGCAGCCTCACCAGTGGTATATACAGCAGCCCCCAGTGGTAGTATACAGCAGCCTCCCCACTGGTGTATACAGACAGCCTCCCCACTGGTGTATACAGGCAGCCTCCCCACTGGTGTATACAGGCAGCCTCCCTAGTGGTGTATACAGGCAGCCTCCCCAGTGGTGTAAACTGGCAGTCTCCCCAGTGGTGTATACAGGCAGCCTCCCCAGTGGTGTATACAGGCAGCCTCCCCAGTGGTGTATACAGGCAGCCTCCCCTGTGGTGTATACAGGCAACCTCCCCAGTGGTGTATACAGGCAGCCTCCCCACTGGTGTATACAGCAGCTTCCCCAGTGGTATATACAGGCCCCAGCAGTGTGTCATATATGGCCCCCAAATGATGGCACTCGCCCCCCTCCGTTATAAGGCCCCCCCTGGCTGCTTAACTTACCATCCCTGGTCTTCTGCACCGTGCTGGTCCTCCGTGCTCCGTCCTCCGTGCTCCCGTCCTCGTCTGCATCCGGGGTCCCCGGCCATCACAGTAGCGATGACGTCATGCGACCGGCCGATGCTGCCGAGGATGGGAGCACGGAGGACGGAGCTTGGAGGACTGGTGAAGAAGACCAGGGATGGTAAGTTAACCAGCGGGGGGGGCCTTACAATGGAGGGGGTCGAGTGCCAGCATTTGGGGGCCATATATGCAGATATGCACTGCTTCCTCCTGCCGCTGATTGACAGGGGGAAGCAGTGCATATATAATGAGCGGCCCCACGTGACGGGGCGCTCATACAGCAGCATGTCCCCTGCCTCCTCCAGCCTCCTCAGCCCCGGACACAGCCCCCACCACAACCCCTACCGTATTGACCTGTGTATAAGCCGAGGGGGGGACTTTTCAGCCCAATTTTGGGCTGAAAAACTCGGCTTATACACGAGTATATACGGTACTTACTCTCCAGCGATCCGTGCTCACAGCGTCATCGCCAACTCCCCGTTTCTGTGCTGCCCGGCATCTTTCAATCATGTGACCAGGGCACATAGCGATGACATCATTAGCAAACGCAGATCATTTAATAAATTAATATTATTTTTATTTTATTTGATAGATTTTTGTATTATATGTGAACTTACATCTGGCAATACAATATAAATCCTTTTTAAAAAATATGCATTATATCATAATAAATAGATTGCTATAGTTGTAGCTGCAATGAAAGCATGCAGGGCTAAGCATTATACAAGAAGGACCACTATACTAAAATGGTCCATTCCAGATCTGCATTCTTGGTGAAACCTTCATTTGTTCTGACAAGTTAGGGGTCCCCAAGCTGTGATTTGGGACCCACATATGGCTCACAGGCACATTATGTTTGGCAGCGGCTGTCTGTCAGTTTGTTAAAAGCTATAAAGAGTGAGTCTCCATACAGTGATTTATGCAAGTAGCCATGCACAGAAGAGCAAGTCTCAGTAGCAATAGTGGCGGACCTTCAGACTGGTGGGCCCTGGTGCAGCTTTGGGTGTGGACCGGGAGGGGGGTGATAGCAGCTTTAGGTGAGGAGTGGGGGGGGGTGCTAGCAGCTTTAGGTGAGGAGTGGGTGGGGGCTTGGGTTGCTAGCTGTTGTCGGTGAGGAGCGGGAGGGGGTGCTAGCAGGGGGGAATTGCGTGCGGCTCTTACCTCCACGGAGCAGCACATTGTAGGTCTGGGAGCCGGGGCGGGGAGGAGAGGATAGGCGGGAACAGCCAAGGGAAGCAGGAAGTTTCACTCAGTTATCCTCCTCTCCTCTGACATAGGGTCACGGGAAGCCCCCTACAGGTGCTTGAGGGGCCCCCTGCCCGGTCGGGGCCCTGGTGCAGCTGAACCAGCTGCACCACGGTAGGTCCGCCCCTGAGCAGCAATATACTGGTCTTGGGGATTAAGAGATAATTTGATCATGGTAAACTGGAGACAAGATGATTCTATTTGTGAGACAAGGTGCTTATATTTGTATGTGACATTTTTATGGGAGTGCTTAATGCAGGTATATTGAATTGGGGTATTGTGGGAACTCCTGGATCTTGGTATACTGCCTCAGTGGGATTTCCGTGGAAAGCTTTGGCTGTCATTATACCAGTTATGGGGGCTTTGGGTGTCACTAATATGAGGGAGTATGGAAGCTGGATGTGGCTCACAACCCTCTCTCAGAGATGAATGGGACTCCCAAGGTCAGAAAGGTTGGGGACCATGGCCACAAATGTTTAGGCATTTGAGTTACAGTACTAAAGAGTACAAAACTGACACAGGTTCTGTATCAGGCCCATTGGTATACTGACCCTCCAAGCAGAGGCCTCAGTATATTTATAAATTAAAAATCTGTAGGTGGATGCAGATTTTACTACTGATGTAATCTCATAGCTAAATTGTAATAATACCGATGTATAAGTGAATTAACAGCCCCTAATACATTCAGAGAAATTCACTACAAGTGGAGTAATGCCAAATTCTATACATTATAGAAAGTACTAACATTTCCAGAAAACATGCTGATGTACGAACCATGAAGAGAAATATATTGTAATGTGATCGGGTTCTAACAGGTGATGAAGACAGATCCAGGAAACTAGCTCACAAGGCACAACATGGGCCAAATATGTGGACTGCGTAATCCTGAATGAAAAGTCTCCAAATATGAGACCTGAGATTTTGTTCTACTTATCTTGTTTCAAGAGGGGCATACTGAGTTTGTGTAATGCATGAGATTACATTTTAAGTACTATTGGCACAGAGATTGGCACAGGTGAATACAATGAGGGGAACATGCCGTGTCAACATTGCAAATATTAAGTAAAAAACAAAAAGGGGGAATTTATATGAATCAATTGACTATATACACATGCATACACCAAAACATACTTTTAAAATAAGAAACAGATTCCTTAGTGTGGATAATAACAATGTATAACAATAGATATAACAATCCGGACTGCAGACTATAATGGTTTATTTCTACTCAGATGCATTAGGGTATGTGCAGACAATCAAAGGACACTGTGTCCTGCATCCTGCAGGAAGCCGGCAATCTCCACGGTGAACGCAGCTGTCCTGTGCCCACAATCTGCGTTTGGAGTAGAGCAGTTTTTCCCTGCATTCACCCGCTGAGATCGCTTCCAACTCCGCAGTGCTAAATTGACATGCTGTGGACAACGGCAGCATGGACATGGCAGCATATCAGTTAACGCTGAGGAGGAAAGAACCACAGTTGAGCATGGGATATCTGTAAATCCCAACCACTTTGCTTGTACTGTAGAATGCAGCGCTATGGACGCAGCGCAAACACACTGCGTCCATAATGCTGCTAACACTGATTGTGTGCTTGCAGCCCTAATAATTTTGTTGTCAATTTTCAGATTCACATGTCAATATAACACTCATTGTAAAGCTCAAGAAAGTAAACACAATGCCCAATACCAATGTCATCCCCAATCCTACTATACATGTGCACATCATCCTGGTATACATGATCCCTATTTTGGTATACAGTATATGGAACCATCCTGGTATATATGATCCATATGGTCTCAATCCTGCTATTTATGTTCCCATTCTGGTATATAGCTCACAATCCGGGTATACATAGTCCCCATCTTGAAATACAAATGGGTTAGTGCTTTTGGATTTCTGGATATAACACCACTGTGCACGTGGAAGTGCAGATCCAGCAGCAGCTGTCCATGCGAGCATACTGGTGGTGGGTCATCACAACTGAGCCAGGTGAGTACATATACTCACAGTGAAACCATCTTATCTAAACGATAAGACCCATTTGCGCCTTTGTGTCTCTTTTTGGTCTAGAAAGTCCCCATCTTGGAATATACAGTATGTCCATTGATGTAAATACAGGTGTGATCCACCGCGAGTGCTTTTATATAACTCTATCCCTCACAGAGACACAAGCCATGCCAAAGCAAATCTAGGAAAACCTAGCCAGGGTATTTATCTGGAAATACTACTTCCCAGCCAGCGCAGGATTCTTCTTCATCAAGAAAAAGAACAGTCACTTCGTCTTGTATGATTCAGAGTAGACCAAGTTACGGTCAAGAACAAGTACCCTCTGACCCCTCACTGCAGAGCTGTTTGACTGACTCAGGGAAGCCCAGATCTTCTCTAAACTGGACCTATGAGAAGCATACAACCTGGTCCATATGCGACAGAGTGAAAAATGGGAAATCAACTTTATTACCCCGGAAAGCCATTATGAGTACTTAGTCATGCCATTCATTCTCTGCAATGCACCCATAGTCTTCCAGTAATGTAACTTCTCCATAGGAGACCAAGAGTTGTTGGCAATTAAGCTGGCTTTTGAAGAGAGGTGGTTCCTCCTAGAGGGAGCTAGTCATCCTGTGGTGATTTACAATGACCATAGAAACCTGGCCTATCTCGAGTGGACGCAAAGACTGAACACTTGGCAAGCCAGGTTGTGTGGTGCCCCAGTGGTCTGGTCGTCACTGAGGGGTACTGCACCCATGCCAAGGAGTTGTATTATCGTCTACAGCAAACAGGGTTGGTAAGTCCAGTCACCCACAAGCACCACAGCACAACACACCCGATCCCAGGGACAGCGAGTGAACCCAGGTAGTGGGATGGAAAGTGAGCAGGAAGTGGTCAGGGAAAGGAAGAGGACTAAGGGAAAACACCACGGGAAGTGGGAGGTCAGTTGGAGGAGGTCAGCAGAGAGAGACGACAGAGAAGACGAACCTGGAGGACCTGAGCAGAGATGAGGCTCGTCCCGGGTCCCGAGGACAGAGACCGCAAGGAGACAAAGGTAGCCCTAGGGACACAGGTAGTGAGCAATCCATCTGTGTGCCCGAGTCTGGCGAGGAGACTCCAAGCTCCAACCACGAAACTAGAGGAGCTGTGGCCCACTCACAGCACATCCGCTGAGAAGGCAGCCATTCTAGAGCCAGGGGACATAGCTGGTCACCCGACAAGGCCCATGGCTGTTGGATTGGGGCTCTGTGCGCGGAGGCACGTGCAGTAAGAAGTAGAGAATACAGCACTGAGGAAGGAAGGCCTAGGAGGGAAGGAACACGAAAGGGGTGTACTGGACAAGCCATCATGGTTGCTAAGGACTACCTGGCCCACCAATGTACTTGCATGTGACCTGTGGAACATGCAGAGAGAGAACTGAAGTAAGCCAGGTTTGGAACTCAGATCTGTGTGAGACTGTTATTTCCCGCCTGAAGAGTGGTAGACTGAAATGCCATGCAGGCAGCAGGAGCCTTCCTGGGAGATGTCCAGATCCTTTCCTGAACCCAGCTCAGCCCTGCTGGCTCTCAAACACCCAAATACCCACCCTTTCTCCGGATGCCTGGGGACCCACTCCACCCATCTCAGCTGCCATTCCATCATTCCCAGAGGTCCTGGCCTGCAGCAGCAGCCCCTACAGCCACATACCATGGGTGGCGTCACGACAACTACTCCCTAATCCCTAACTCCTAATCCCCTTTTACTGACCATCCATCTGGGTGACCACGGACTGGGTCACACCACCATGACAGCCCCTAGATGCTCGAGAACATCGAGAGAGGCCCGACTACAAGTACCCCACAGCCCCCACTGGGGCGAGTCAGTTGCTGTTCTTTGCCTGCTTTGACATCATGCTTCACTTCCAGCCTAGCAATAAGAATACCAAAGTGGACATGGTCTCAAGGTCTTTCCTGCCCACTGACCAGAATGCGGAGTCACAACATATCATCGATCCTTACAAGATTATCACTGTGGCTCCAGTAATTCTGTCCATGCTTCCACCAGGAAAGACCATAGTTGCTGAAGACAATAAGAAGAGGATCTTGCAGTGGGGTCACTCTCCAAGTTGACTTACCATTCTGGGCTGAAGAAGACTCTGCTACTCATCTCTTGCCATTATTGGTGGCCTTCATGTCGCAAAAAAAATTGTGGATTTCAGTTCCTCCTGCCTGTCTTGTGCTTGGAATAAGGACTTCTAAACAGCTTCCATCTGTAAACTCCTCAAGGTGTCTATGGACTTCTCCTTGGTTTATAATCCTCAGACCATTGGCCAGGTAGAGCGAATTAATCAGATTCTAACTTTATTACTATGACACTTATCCTATGTGCATCATAGTGACTGGGTAAGGCTGCTTCTATGGACAGTCTTCTTACAATAATCATACCATCTGCAATTTCCCTATTTCTCATAGTTTATTGACAACAATCCAGAATGCCTCTTCAAGGTGCCTCTACTTCTCCTTGCAGCTGACTTCTCTCCAGGGAATTTCCCAAGATCTTGGAGGAGGCTAATTTCACTCTCGAGAAAGGCTTCAGTGCAGATGAAGAGACATGCAGGTAAGAGTTTGCTGGATCCCCAATTTCCTTCTTGGCGATAAGGTGTGGCTCTTCAAAATATATCCGCCTAAAGATCCCATCCTACAAATTGGTTACACAGTACATCAATCCTTTGAAACCTTAAATGACAACAAAGACATCTATTACAAATTTAAGTTTCCATCCTTTCTTTGCATGCCCAATGCACTCCATGTCTCTATCTTTATACTTGTGGTCTTAAGTCAGTTCTCCAGTGATCCTGTTTATCACCTCAGCCAGGCACCTCTGAGAACATCATCAAGGTGAGAGGTGTCTTAGTTATGAAAAAGGTGAAAGGTAAAGCCCTTTTCTAAACCTGTTAATGACGGCCTTATGTCTACAGACGTCGGAAAAAAAGGGTACTTATGTCTAGCCAACGTCTGTAGATGTAAGGCAGGAATAAGCCTTGGTGTGCCGCCCCTGGAGCTAAAATCTCCAGGGTTTCAGCTACTGGGGGTAGCTGAGACCGTAGAGATTAGGAATTGGCTGTTGTTTTACCGGCACCAGTAATGTGATGACCGGTAAGCACCGTTTACCGGTCATGACATTACAAAAAATGTCACCGTCGGTAAAAAGTACTTTCACTTTGATCCGACATGAAAACACATGTCGGATAAAAGTGAAGCATTAACCCCTAACTTCCCCAAGACCCCCAGTGCCAGGGATCATCCCCCCACCCCCATCCCTCCCTCAGTACATCTCAAAATGGCGGCGGCCGTGCCTCCTCCATAACTCCATCCGATCTGATCAAACATCAGATCAGATGGAGTTTTCCCAAACCCCCGGTCCTCACCCCTCTGGGCATCCCTCCAGCCCCCACCCTCCCTGCCCCCCTTGCCCCTTCCCTGTCTCTCATACTCACCTGCCTCCAGTACAGGCCGTCCTCTGCGTCTTCTCCCTGCCTCTGTCCCGGCGCCTCTGCTCTGTGTGCGTGCATCGTAACAGGCAGAGTTAAGCCCTGAGTAACCACACAGGGATGATGATCTGCAGTTAACCCCTGTGTGGTCACTCAGGGGTTAACTGCAGATCACCCTTGTATGTACACTCAGGGGTTAACTGCAGATCTTCATCCCTGTGTGGTCATTCAGGGGTTAACTGATCTGCAGTTAACCTCTGTGTGACAACACATAGGTGATCTGCAGTTAACCCCTGAGTGACCACACAGGGATGATGATCTGCAGTTAACCCCTGTGTGGTCACTCAGGGGTTAACTGCAGATCACCCCTGTGTTGTCACTTAGGGGTTAACTGTAGATCAGTTAACCCCTGAATGACTACACAGGGATGAAGATCTGCAGTTAACCCCTGAGTGACCACACAGGGGTTAACTGCAGATCATGCTGAATGAGAATCGTCGCGGGACCTCCCACTGGACTATGTCAGACCTTCCCACTGGACTACGTCAGACATCACAGTAATAAAGATGGGGTCTAAATATGTGTTTGTGGGTTTTTCAATAAAAATATTTTTCTCTGTGTTGTGTCTTCTTTACAATTTACTAGGAGATTCCTAATGGCCCAGTCTAATATTGGCCAGACGATATGAATCTCGGGCTTACTGCTAGCTGCCAAAAATCTGGCGTTAACCCCTTATTACCCAGTCTGCCACCGCTACACGGCAGCTGGAAGAGCTGGATACAGCGCCAGAAAATGGCGCTTCTATGAATGCGCCATTTTCTGCGGTAACTGCGGACTGCAATTCGCAGTGGGGGGGGGGAGCTTCAGAAAAGCTTGGGCCTCCCTATGCTGAGGATTCCAGCCCCCAGCTGCCTAGTTTTACCTGGCTGGCCCAAAAATATGGCGACGCCCACGCCGTTTATTTTTTTAAATTATTTCATAAAATAATTAATAAAAAAAAAAAAAGGGCTTCCCTATATTTTTGGTTTCCAGCCAGGTAAAACTAGGCAGAAGGGGTTGGTGGCAGCCCAAAGCTGCCTGCCGTACCTGGCTGGGCCAAAAATATGGCGAATCCCCAGGTCGTTTTTTATTCATTTAATAAAGAAATAATTTTAAAAAATGCAGGAGAGGAGACGACCAGGACACTGTATCTCCGGATTTGTGCAGATGCCCTAAAAGGGAGAAACTGTGTGAAAAAAAGAAAATGTTCAATATGACGTTATCAAAATCTGTGAAGTAGCTGTAGGTTCAAATGCTCACTATACCCCTAGATATAATCCTTGAGGCATCTAGTTACTAAAATTGTGTCACTTGTGGGGGAACTCCAAAGTTTAGGCACACAGGGGCTCTCCATACGCGACATGGTGTCCGCTAACAATTGGAGCTAATTTTCCATTCAAATTGTTAGCGGACACCATGTCGCATATGGAGAGCCTCTGTGTGCCTAAACATTGGAGCTCCCCCACAAGTGACCCCATTTTGGAAACTAGACCTTCCCCAGAGAACTTATCTAGATGCATAGTGAGTACTTTCAACCCCCAGGTGCTTCACAAATCAATCCGTTAAAGGTAAACAGAAGATTTTTGTGAAAAAAAAGTACTTTTTCATTTTTATGGGTCAGTTTGTGAAGCACCTGGAGGATCAAAGTGCTCACTATGCATCTAGATAAGTTCCATGGGGCGTCTAGTTTATAAAATGGGGTCACTTGTGGGGGAGCCCCAATGTTTAGGCACATAGGGGCTCTCCATACATGACATGGTGTCTACTAACAATTGGAATTGTAAGCAGACACCATGTCGCATATGGAGAGCCCCTGTGTGCCTAAACATTGGAGCTCCCCCACAAGTGACCCCATTTTGGAAACTAGACACCCCAAGAAACATACCTAGATGCATAGAGAGCACTTTGAATTCCTAGGTGGTTCACAAATTGATCCGTAAAAATGAAAAAGTACTTTTATTTTCCACAAAAAAATTATTTTTTAATTTTTACGGATTCATTTGTGAAGCACTTGGGGGTTCAAAGTGCTCACTACGCATCTAGATAAGTTCCTTGTGGGGTCTAGGTTCAAAAATTGTGTCACTTGTGGGGGAGCTCCAATGTTTAGGCACACAGGGGCTCTCCATACACAACATGGTGTCCGCTAACAATTGGAGCTAATTTCTCATTCAAATTGTTAGCGGACACCATGACGCGTATGGAGAGCCCCTGTGTGCCTAAACATTGGAGCTCCCCCATAAGTGACCCCCTTTTGGAAACTAAACACCCCAAGGAACTTATCTAGATGCATAGTGAGCTCTTTGAATCCTCAGGTGCTTCACAAATTGATCCGTAAAAATGAAAAACTACTTTTTTTACACAAAAATTTTCTTTTGGACTCAATTTTTTCATTTTCACATGAGCAACAGGATAAAATGCATCCTAAATTTTGTTGGGCAATTGCTCCTGAGTACACCAATACCTCATATGTGGTCATAAACTACTGTTTGGGCGCACGTCAGGGCTCAAAAGGGAAGGAGCGCCATTTGACTTTTTGAATGGAAAATTAGCTCCAAAAGTCAAATTGCGCTCTTTCCCTTCTGTGCCTTACCGTACGCCCAAACAGTGGTTTATGATCACATATGAGGTATCTGTGTACTCAGGAGAAATTGACCAATACATTTTAGGATGCATTTTATCCTGTTGCCATTGTGAAAATGAAAAAATTGAGGCTAAAAGAACAATTTTGTTGTAAAAATTAAAATGTAATTTTTTTTTCCACTTTGCTTTAGTTCTTGAGAAGCACCTGAAGGGTTAATTATCTTCTTGAATGTAGTTTTGAGTAGATTAAAGGGATCCTGTCACCCCAAAACACCTGTAAACCTATTAAAACCTGTCCCTAGAGCATAGTAACACTTTCCCTACACTCTTTTTACCTCCTAAATGCAGTAAGTGACATTGAATAAAAACGTTTTATAAGTACCTGATTACTGATGATAATGAGTGACTATGCTATTCATAGTCACTCATCCAGGCTGCCCCTCTGCTTCATATCACGCCTGAATAGGCGTGATCTACAGCCCACATTCAAATTGCCGCCTCCCTGCTGTGCCCTGTCTCGTCCGAGGCTGCAGTGTGGCTGGTGACGCGATCCGCGTCATTCCCGGCGCCTGGTGACGTATTTAGACCGGCGCCGCGCTGTCAGCTTCAAAATGCGCACTGCGCATGCCCAATGCGCATGCGCAGTGCGCATTTTGAAGCTGACAGCGTGGCGCCGGTCTAAATACGTCACCAGGCGCCGGGAATGACGCGGATCGCGTCACCAGCCACACTGCAGCCTCGGACGAGACAGGGCACAGCAGGGAGGCGGCAATTTGAATGTGGGCTGTAGATCACGCCTATTCAGGCGTGATATGAAGCAGAGGGGCAGCCTGGATGAGTGACTATGAATAGCATAGTCACTCATTATCATCAGTAATCAGGTACTTATAAAACGTTTTTATTCAATGTCACTTACTGCATTTAGGAGGTAAAAAGAGTGTAGGGATAGTGTTAATATGCTCTAGGGACAGGTTTTAATAGGTTTACAGGTGTTTTGGGGGTGACAGGATCCCTTTAAGAGGTGCAGTTTTTGGAATGGTGTCACTTTTGGGTGTTTTCTGTCATGTACGCCCCCAAAGGGACTTCAAATGTGATTTGGTCACTAAAAAAATGGTTTTGTAAATTTTGATGGAAAAATGAAAAATTGCTGATGAACTTTGAACTGTTATAATTTCCTAACCCCAAAGTTTTTTTTCCAAAATTGTGCTGATGTGAAGTAGACATGTGGGAAATGTTATTTATTAACTATTTTGTGTCACATAACTCTCTGGTTTAACAGAATAAAAATTCAAAATTTGAAAATTGCGAAATTTTCTACATTTTTGCCAAATATTTTTATTTTTTCACAAATAAATGCAAAAATGATCAATGTAAATTTATCACTAACATGAAGCCCAATATGTCACAAAAAAAACTCAGAATCGCTAGGATCCGTTAAAGCGTTCCAGAGTTATACCCTCATAAAGGGACACTGGTCAGAATTACAAAAAACGGTCTGGTCATTAAGGTGGAAATTGGCTCCGTCACTAAGGGGTTAATTGACTGGAAGGGCTTTGATCCTGAGGACAGATCTTGGGAGCTCAGGGAGAATATTGATTCCACTCGTATCTTAGAGAAGTGTTTTTTATGGCCTAAAAAAGAGGGGGCATAAGAAGGGGTAATTTTACAATGGCTGCGTCCCTTCACTCCACGTGTCAGGGGAGCCACCATATTCACTTCCCTGGATCTTCTAGCTCACCTTCGCCGTGCTCTCTGGCTTCGTCTCTCTCTGCCGGCTTCAGAGATCCATACATGCACGTATGTATCTTGGGAGTGCGCTTAGTGCACGACTATGCCACTCTTTGAACTGGAAGTACCTCTCAGCCAATGGCAGAGGGCCATAGAGTATATCAGGCAGTCCCCCCTACTGGGAGGTGCCTGATTAACATGTCTAGTTTTGCTTTCTTAATTAGTTGTCAGGTCTTCCCATGTTATGTCTTGTTTATGTGTCTAATTGCTGCCTGTTTCCTTGCATGTCAGTGACCAGTGCCACTTAGTCATCAGCTGTGCCATCCTATTACAGTCCTCTGTGGAGCCCACCTGCTACAGTTGTCAGCTATGCCCACCTGTGACAGTCATCAGTCGTGCCCCCCCCCTGCTAAAGTCATCTGGTGTGCCGACTTGTTATCTGCTGTTCCTACCAGTTCCTTACTGTGCCTGTCTCTGGACTCTGTTCTGTGACACCGGCTTGCAGGGGTACGGGGATTCCCTGGGGCTGCCCTCCACTGCCTACCTACCAGCTAAGCCTATTTCTACCTCCTTTGGCTATAGAAGATACCTTGGTGGTCAGTCGAGGGGTTTTCCAGGTCAGTGAATGGTGTTAAAGGTTTAGTGGATCCACCTCCCTCGGGCTCACCTCCTCAGGCCCGACACTTGAACATGCCCAGTAACTCCCCCATCTCCCTAATAAACAGAGGCAACATAGCAAGAATACAACAGAAGATAAACTCCACTTTTACACATGTAGTTCAGGTAGAAAGGACTTCAGTACATGTAGCACAGGATGAGAACTTTGCAGTTCCTGAGTACAGGTAGATGGCAGTACAGTACATGTAGTGCAGGTAGAGAGCAGAGCAGTAAATGTAGTTCAGTTTATAAACAGTGAAGGACATTCATGGGTTACACTTGCCACCAATACCATGTGCTAATTCACAGGCACTCTCCAGTAAGATACCCATGGTAATTGGCTATATATTTCATTTACTTAGGCTAGTTTCACATTGCATATTTATTCCTGTCTGTTGGATCCTACTTTTTGCAGGATCCCAGGACAGGAATGACACCACAGGGGACACCGTGATTATCAAGGATACGGACACAGAATGAGCTGTGCGGGGTAATTTCACTCCTGCAATGTTTATATACATTGTGGAAGTGAAATTTAAGTGAAAGCAAGTGTTAAAAATAAAAAAAAAATTGATTCTCACCTGTCCAGCGATCCCCCTATGTGCGTCATCTAGCTCTGGATGCTGAAAGGACCTGGCTGGGCGGGCTACTACGGTAACCAGTCATGTGACTGTGACATCATGCCAGGTCCTGTACATCCGGACATGCCGCACTTCGGGGATCGCTGGACAGGTGAGAATCGATCTCTTTTATTTTTAACACTTGCTTTCACTTAAATTTCACTTCTGCAATGTATATATACATTGCGGAAGTGAAATAGATGGTTAGGAGCGATTTTAATGTACTGAGCATGCTCAATACACTAAATCGGGTCCGAGAAACCATCCGATGTTTTCTTAGACCCGTGCTCCATAGGCCCCCATTTTATGGGCTACGGATCATGTCGGATCCGATTTGGTCCAATTTGATCCGCTGTGCCCAAAATTGGAGCAGTCTCCAATTTTGGGTACTGCAAAAAATTGGACTGCATCGGATCCGACAAAATTGGATGGCAATAAGGCCAAATCCAATCCAATTTGATCCCCATAGGGATACATGGGGCCAAATCGGAACCGTGGCTGTCTGTTTTACAACGGACAGCATCGGATGGTAAAAATATGCAGTGTGAAACCAGCCTTAGGCTAGGGTCACACATAAGCCCTTGGTCCGTTTTTGGCATCAGTTTTTGCATTTTTTTTCCTAAGTCCAAAATCTGATGAAAAACGGATTATATATGTAATAAACACCCTATCTGTTTTTTACTGCACCCAAAATCATTGCTAGGAGCATTTTTTTTAGCCAAAAACATTGCTAGTACCTTAAAAAAAGGATCCGTTTTTTTTACATGGGGTCCCATGGAAAAACGAATCCGTTTTTTTGGTGCCTTAAAAATGGATCCGTTTTTTCTAGCATTTTTGGCAAAAAATGACTAAGTCCAAAAAACGTTCAGGGGCACAGGGGCACAGGAGGCTCAAAAAGCACCCTAAAAAAATGGATTTGTCATGGGAAACACTTCCAAAAACGGATTGGCATGTGTGACCCTAGCCTCATATGGATAAAGATTAGGGGAATCACTGAACTAGGTCATAAAATCAGAGAAAAAAATTACCAAAAAATTGTCAGGTAAATTTACCTGGCAATTTTATGGATAAAGATTAGCACTATCGGTGGCACAGAGCATTTTGCTGAATGTGGTCACAAGTTACACTGACTTGCTAAAATTTGAAACTGATCTAATACTATTTGTACTATATCATTATCTGGCATCCAGATTAAAACAACACAAAAGTTAAAAGTTTAACCTGCACACATCCAACAGAGGACATCCCTATTGGAGTGAACATTAGCAGGAGATTTGCACGAGCACTCTCGGGAGCAGCAGCAATCAGGGGATAAGCACCACGGCGTGCAGCTATACACACGGAATTAATTTTAGAAAGAGACGCACCACCGTGTAGTTTCGTGGTTTATTCAATCGACATATGTGCAGGGGGGGGCGGCTGAAGCACGGCACGTCGCTACAATGGCTTACGGGTCACGACCATCGTGACTAAGGCATTGTAGCCAAACGCCGTCGTCTCTGCACTGTCCCCTGACCAAGAATGTCGATCTGAATAAAAATTAACGTTGAGTGCACTACTATCTTTTTAAAAGTCCTATTTGAGTTGACTTTGCAGTCACTTACCATGATATCTTTTCAAAGTAACCTATTTAACCCTATCTGACCTATGATGCACATGTGCTCTTAGGTTGCATGCCAAAATTGGATGCGAGGTCACGCTGTGATCCCGCATTCTCCGCTGCAAATCTCAACTTATTTTATCAGATGAGATGTGTATGAAACAAGCACAGATCAGATCATCAATCCAATCGGTGCTGTTAACCTTTGGATCGTGCTGTCATTCATTGACAGCGCAATCCAAAGTACCCGGCGGGGATTGTGCCATTCCGTGTCGGCATCGCAATTCCAGTGAACTGATAACTGGACTTGCATCCTGTTACCTGGACAGTCCGGAGTCCTCTGGTGACCCCAGAAGCTGTCCAGATTCACTTCTTGCTGGTGATGACCCAGTGACATCACCAACATGGAGCGATGACTTCCCCCGGTCTTCGATGAGCAGTAGCTCATCTGAAAATAGGACAAGTGATAGGTGTGCACAACACTGAGGCCCTCTAGGGGATAATGTAAAATATAACAATAAAAAATTAAGTTTTTAAAAGTATGAAAAAAACAAAAGTTCAAATCACCCCCTTTTGCGCCATTGAAAATAAAAGTATTAAAAAATTTTTAAAAATACACATATTTGGTATCGCTGCTTTCAGAAATACCTGATCTATCAAAATATAAAATCAATTAATCAGAGCTGTAAACGGCATAACGGAAAAAAAGTCCAAACACAAAATTATTATTTTTTTGTCCCACAACATTGCAATAAAATGCAATTTCGGGTGCTCTAAACATCAAATCTACCCAAAAATTGTATCCTTAGAAAAGTCAGCTCAAGCTCCAAAAAATAAGCTGTCACACAACCCCAGATCCCGAAAAATGAAGATGCTACCGGTCGCGGAAAATGGCGTCAAAAGTGCAATTCTTTTTCTTTAAAAACGTCTCAATTTTTTCACCACTTAGATAACAGTAAGAGTATAGATGTTTGGTATCTACGAACTTGTACCGACCTGAGGCATCACACCGTCATGCAGTTTTACCATACAGTGAACATGGTGAATAAAAAATCCAAATAACAAATGTGTAATTGAAATTTTTTTGCAATTTCACCACACTGGTAAATTTTTTTTCCCATTTTCCTGTACACTATATTGTAAAATAAATGATTTAATCTGAATTACTTCTATCCCGCAAAAAAACAAGCCACCATATGTCTATATTGAAGGAAAAATAAAAAGTTATGGCTCTTGGAGAAGGGGAGGGAAAATGAAAAGCAAAAATCGAGGTGTAGGGGTTAACTTTATTGATAATTTGTCCTGTGCCTGTAAAAATACCTACGAATATTGCAAGGAAGTAGCAAATTGACATTAACATGTTTTATATCTATAGAGAGAGGGCAAAGAAACTCCACACTGACCCTGGACTTAGCTATCTATTATATAATTTCGAATGGGTTTTTTGCCCCTTCTGAGTCGACTCGCAATGCGAGTCAGCGTGGTCATGTGGATACGCCCGAAGCATTGGCCACGCAGCGGCCATTGCGAGCAGTTCTAAGGCGACTCACTATGCCCGCGCAGCGGGCATGGCGAGTCGCCTTAGCAGCGCGAAGCATTGGCCGCGAAGCGGCCATTGCGAGTCAGAGACTCGCTCTTCTAGAATCCCGATGCATGTGCATCGGGCACCCAGCTAGTATAAATAATATAATAGATAGATAGATAGATAGATAGATAGATAGATAGATAGATAGATAGATAGATAGGTAGGTAGATAGATAGATAGATAGATAGATAGATAGATAGATAGATAGATAGATAGATACTTGAAAAAATGCTGCAGCACTCCGTTATTAGATGTATCTTATGCCTTTATTACGGCCACAGGTACCATAGGGCCCTAAGCCCTATGGTACCTGTGGCCATAATAAAGGCATAAGATACATCTAATGACGGAGTGCTGCAGCATTTTTTCAAGTATATACAAGTGCTGGGAAGACAGCTGAGCTGATTTGCACCCACTGGGCAGTGCTGCTCTATTTGTTTCTACTGATAGATAGATAGATAGATAGATAGATAGATAGATAGATAGAGATAGATAGATAGATAGATAGATAGATAGATAGATAGATAGATTAGAAAAAATTGTTGAGCAGCGGTTATTTTTAGCAATATACTAGGTGCTTCTATCAGTCTTTCAAAAGCGTGCAAAAAAGTCCAATGACCGGGCACTACACACCATAGAGCTCTGCTATATGCCTGTTTTGACTTCTATCAGTCTTTAGGATGGGAATCCACCACCAACTACAGACCATATATTTGCAAAAATGAAGACGGCAGCACTCAAAATTAGGATGTTTCTAGCCTTTAATGGCCTTCAGGTAGATAGATAGATAGATAGATAGATAGATAGATAGATAGATAGATAGATACATAGATAGATAGATACCGTATGTACTCGCGTATAAGCCGAGTTTTTCAGCCCAAAAATTGGGCTGAAAAGTCCCCCCCTCGGCTTATACGCGAGTCACTGTATACTGTATACAATGTATACAGTATACAGTGCCCCCCCATCAGTATACAGGGCCCCCCCTTGTTTAGCAATCCTATAAAGGAAGAGATTAGTATAGTTATCCCTCCGCTGTCCCGCTGCCGCTGTCCTGCCGCCGTCATCGCGCTCCTCCGTCTTCATCCAGCGTCTTCCGTCTTCTTCCGGCTTCCTCCGGTGGGCGCAGGCAATGACGTCATTGTCTGCGCACCAGAGGAGGAAGCCGGAAGAAGACGGAAGACACTGGATGAAGACGGAGGAGCGCGATGACGGCGGCAGGACAGTGGCAGCGGGACAGCGGAGGGATAACTATACTAATTCCTTTACAGGATTGCTACCCAAGGGGGGGCCCTGTATACTGATATGGGGGGGCTGCTGTATATACCTCTGGGGCTGTATATACCTCTGGGGCTGTGTATACCTCTGGGGCTGCTGTATACTACCTAAGGGCTGCTGTATACTACCACTGGGGCTGCTGTATATACCTCTGGGGCTGTATATACCTCTGGGGCTGCTGTATACTACCTAAGGGCTGCTGTATACTACCACTGGGGCTGCTGTATATACCTCTGGGGCTGTATATATCTCTGGGGCTGTATATACCTAAGGGCTGTATATACCTCTGGGGCTGCTGTATACTACCTAAGGGCTGCTGTATACTACCACTGGGGCTACTGTATATACCTCTGGGGCTGCTGTATACTACCACTGGGGCTGCTATATATACCTCTGGGGCTGTATATACCTATGGGGCTGTATATACCTCTGGGGCTGCTGTATACTACCTAAGGGCTGCTGTATACTACCACTGGGGCTGCTGCTGTATATACCACTGCGGCTGCTGCTGTATACTACCACTGGGGCTGCTGCTATATACTACCACTGGGGCTGCTGTATATACCTCTGGGGCTGCTGTATGCTACCACTGGGGCTACTGCTGTATATACCACTGGGGCTGCTGCTGTATACTACCACTGGGGCTGCTGCTGTATACTACCACTGGGGCTGCTGTATATACCTCTGGGGCTGCTGTATACTACCACTGGGGCTGCTGCTGTATATACCACTGGGGAGGCTGCTGTATACCACACTGCTGGGGGCTGTATACCTGTGCTGGGGTCCACCCTCAGCTTATACATGAGTCAATAGGTTTTCCCAGGTTTTGGGGGCAAAAGTAGGGGCGTCGGCTTATACACGGGTCGGCTTATACACGAGTATATACGGTAGATAGATAGATAGATAGATAGATAGATAGATAACATAGATAGATAGATAGATAGATAGATAGATAGATAGATAGATAGATAGATAGATAGAAAGTACAGGTATTAGCCTGGGTAGAACTATTTGGGTATGGTCTTGTTTTTTAATACCTTCCCTGTGGGCTTCACGCTGCTATATGCTAATATTCCCCCTCTGTCCCATCCAACCTGTTATTTCCTGGCGCTTGCGCAGTCACAGCACAAGAGGAGAAGACCCATCCCCCAATTCAGCGCAATCATCAGAGACAACAGGAGAAAGAAGAGAACAGAACATGAGACAATGATATTATATGCATGCACATTTATTCAGGCGGTGGCCACCATTGGACACTTGGATATGCAAACGTGGTGGCATGGCCTGGCAAGCATGCACACTTACTCTCACCATCATCTTTGAGAGAGAGCGCATAAGAGCAGACAGCACAAGGGGAAAGACCACACAGGTGGTAGAGAGTCCAGAGGGGGAAAGAGAGCCCCCAGGGGAGAGAGATCATGCAGGGCAGAGAGAGATAGCACACAATAGATGACAGGGGCCACTGTACAAGGGAAGAGACAGCACAAAAGGTGAGAGAGCACGGGGGGGGGGGGGAAACTGGACAAGGGAGAGAGCGTACACAGGGTAAAAAGAGAGTCCACAGGGCGAAAGCCTACAGGGGTGAGAGATACCTCACAGGGTGGGGAGAGTGCACAGGGGAAGAGAGAACACAGGGCAACGGAGAGAGTGCACAGGTGGGAGAGAGAGCGCACGGGTACAGACAGCACAAGGGCAGGGAAATGACATGGGAAGAGAGAGTGTACAGGGGGAGAGACAGCCCACGATGGAGATAGGGTGAAAAAGAAAGCACACAGTATGGGAAAGGGGACAAGGCACAGGTGGCAGAGAGAGCTCACAATGGGGAGAGAGAGTTCATGGGGAGAGACAGCACAAGTAGAGAGACAGCACAAAAGGAGAAGAGAGAGAACACAGGAGGAAGAGAGAGCCAATAGGGCGGAGAAAGCCCACAGGGTGGGGAGAGCATGCAGCGGGAAGAAACAGCACAAGAGGAGGGAGAGCCCGCAGGGGGAAGACAGAGCACAGAAGGGGAATAGACAATACAAGAGGAAAGATAGCACACAGACGAAAGAGAAAGCACAAACGGGGGGAGAGACATAGAGACAGACTATTGTGGTCTAGCGCACAGACAGGAGAGTGTACAAGGAGGGAGAGAGTGCTTGGGGGGGGACAGTTAAAAGGAGAGATCACATGAGGGGAGAAGACAGCACACGGGATGAGAGACAGCATACAGGGAGGATAATACACAGGAAGGAGTCAGTTTAAAGGAGAGAGCACAGAGGGGAGAAGATAGCACGGGGGAAGAGAGATGCATAGAAGGGGAGAGAGAGAGAGAGCAGACAGGGGGGAGAACACACAGGGGGAAGAATGGCTGCCACCCCCAGCGCATAGCATTGGGCCCCTATTTATTATATATTTATATATATTATAAATATATTTATTCACTTATATAGCGCTATTAATTCCATAGTGCTTTACATACATTAGTAATACTGTCCCCATTGGGACTCACAATCTAATCATTTTATCAGTATGTTTTTGAACTGTGGGAGGAAACTGGAGTATCCGGAGGAAACCCATACAAGCACAGTGAGT
The DNA here is from genome assembly GCA_033576535.1 of Allobates femoralis. Lineage (NCBI taxonomy): Eukaryota > Metazoa > Chordata > Amphibia > Anura > Aromobatidae > Allobates > Allobates femoralis. The sequence continues at coordinate 400,141,335 of JARQOC010000004.1, read as the reverse complement.
ACATAAAACTCCCTGCAGATGTTTTCCTTGGTGGGATTTGAACGCAGGACCCCAGCGCTGCAAGGCTGCAGTGCTAACCACTGAACCTTGCAATACACTAGCAAACAAAATGACAACAATGTATGATCACTTGAATTTTTCATACAGAATGAAATCTACATTGATCAACATTTAAAGGTTTTTGTGTAATGGGTACACCATGCCAAAAGAACAGTGGTTTCAAAATAACCAAAATGTAGAAACTTAAAACCTTTATTTTACTCAAAACATGATGATCATAATTAGAGAACAGCAATGACTGTAGCACAGAGAAAGATTAAAACAAAATGTTGTCAAGGTTACAACAGTCACCAATCAGTAGAAAGTGTACAGGCTTTTGCTTTGTACAGGTCTTTGCTTTGAATGGCTTCAGCACATCTGCAGCCACAGGACATCACCAGTCTCTCACACTGCTCTGGTGTGATTTTGGTCCACTCTTCTTCCAGTCTCTTCCACAGTTCTGTGGGTTTCTTGGCCATAACTTTGTCACCAAGGATTTTCCAGAGGTTTTCTATTGGGTTTAGATCATGATTCTGGGCTGACGATTTCATTGTTTCAATAATTTATTTTTCGAGAAACTGCTCCATCTGTTTTGCTGTGTGACTTTAGTCTGTTCAGTGCATAATTCCAAGTGCAGAATTCAAACTGTGATATAAAGAATTAGACCAGATTTGGACCGGAAAGATGCGCAAGGTACTGGAATACATAGTTACTGTAAAAAATGTTTCTATTTCTTTTCACTTTAACTCCAATACTACTTAATTTCTTACTAACTCCACTAATCCCTCCACCCAGTAATGAAATAGTGCTCTCTTCCTCCATCTTCCCCAACCAGCTCACCTCATCCTGAACTGTTCCTTCACATACAATCCTTTGTCTCCAGACATGCACGGCCACCACATGCCCTCTCCTGCTCCCATCTTCAATGCTCTCTCTGATTCTCCTACTTGCTGTTGACATATCCCCAAATCCAGGTCTCCCTCATCACATCTCCACAGTCATTTCTTACCCGTACCCATGATCCAACACAAACATTCGCAACCTTAATGACCTTATACCCATTCATCCATCCCCTGCTCCCCCAGTCCCTCTACTTGGAGCACTATGGAATACTCTCTCTGTATGCAACAAACTTACATATATCCATGACCTTTTTATCACTAAGAAACTTTCCTTACTTGCCATTACTGAATCCTGACTCATTACCTCTGACACAGCCTCTCCAGCAGCGATTGCTTATGTTTAGGGATGAGCGAGTACTGAAATACTCGGACTCGCTAGACTCGTAACAAGTAGGTCCCGATACTCAGGTACTCGTTATGAGTCTAGCGAGTCCAATGTAAGTCAATGGGGAAGTGAATATTGTGTGTAATTCCTCTGCTGCTGGACCCTATAAAGAGGTCTTGCAGCAGAGGAAAAACCTGCAATTTCCCATTTCATTGTTTAAAAGCCAGCGGTAAAAAGCCGCCGGCTTTTAAACAATGCTGACAGCCGCTGACAGCTTCCCCGCTGCCTGACAGCGGGATCCTCCGCTCCCCCCACCACCTCCCCACCCTATCCTAACTTAGTAATGGGTGGGGAGGCTGTGGGGGAAGCGGAGGATCCCGCTGTTAGGCATCCGGGGAGCGCAGAACTGACCGCAGCCAGCAGGGAGCTGGCCGCGGTCATGCATTAAGTGAAAACTGGATTCTCCCGGATTGCCCCGCTCCGGAGCAATCCGGGACCATAGAGCCCCATTCTCCCGGATTATACCGGTCCGGTGCAATCCGACGCCCCATAACATAGGACTCCATGGTCCCGGATTGCACCAGACTGGGACAATCCGGCTTTCAATCCGGTTTTCAAACCGGTTTTCTATTTTTGACCTTCCCTCCTGGATTTTCAAATGAACAGCTGACTCAGGTCAGCTGTTCGTTTGAAGTAGCAGTGCTGGCAGGGTTCATGTGAATCCATGCTTGCCTGCATGAACTCGCATGAACTTTCCCATGGGTGCACAGCTCTGCTACATCTCTGGTGGAGGTTCCCTACCAGGATGTAGCAGAGCTAAAGAAGAATCCTGGATTGGACTACGTCGGACAGAAGAGGATTTTTTTAAAATAAAGATGGAGTCCCTAAGTCTGTTTTTTTTTTTTTTTTCAAATAAAAATATTTTTTCTATGTGTTGTGTTTTTTTTTTTTAAATTCACTAGAAATTATTATTTCATGAAATTCATGAAATAATAAAAAATAATGGCTTCCCGATATTTCTGTGTCCAGGCAGGTCCAAATAGTCAGCTGGGGTGTTGAGGGAAGCCCGTTGCTGCCTGCTGTATCCGGCTGGCATACAAAAAGACGGCGAAGCCCAAGTCAAAATGTTTCTGAAAAATTCATTAAACAATCCTATAAAAAGGGACTGCATCTCTATTAACCCATCGACCATGGTTGAGGGGTTAATAAAGATGCGGTCCCTTTCATTCTTATTGTTTTTTGGATTTTTCAGAAAAATAATTGACATGGGCTTCGCTGCTGTCAGGCGGTGGGGAAGCTGTCAGCGGCTGTCAGCATTGTTTAGAAGCCGGCGGCTTTTTACCGCTGGCTTTTAAACAATGAAATGGGGAATTGCAGGCTGTGGTCAGTTCTGCGCTCCCCAGATGCCTAACAGCGGGATCGTCCGCTCCCCCCACAGCCTCCCCACCCATTACTAAGTTAGGATAGGGTGGGGAGGTGGTGGGGGGAGTGGAGGATCCCGCTGTCAGGCAGCAGGGAACCTGTCAGCGGCTGTCAGCATTGTTTAAAAGCCGGCGGCTTTTTACCGCTGGCTTTTAAACAATGAAATGGGGAATTGCAGGTTTTTCCTCTGCTGCAAGACCTCTTTATAGGGTCTAGCAGCAGAGGAATTGCATTACCCATTCATTTACATTGGACTCGTTACTCTGCGAGTAATCGCTAGGATACTCGCAGAGTAACGAGTAGAGCGAGTACCCTACTATTCGGCGAGTACCAAGTAGTAACGAGTAGACTCGCTCATCCCTACTTATGGTGTATTCAATATTTCTCATGCTCCCTTCCCCAGAAACAAGCATGGTGGAGGAGTTGGCTTGCTTCTGTCTGATAACTGCTCTTTTACCCCAATTCTACTGCCACCCTCCTTTACTCTTCCCTCTTTCGAGATGCATTCCGTCCACATCTACTCTCCCAGAAACCTTCAGCTGGCTGTCATTTACCACCCCCCAGGGTCATTCTTGACTTCACCACCTGGCTACTTCACTTCCTTTCTGCTGACATACCCATTATCATCATGGGTGACTTCAACATCCCCATTCCTGCGCTCTAACTTAGAACCGCATATTCTATTTGAATTCTATTCAACATCCCCATTGACATTTCCCACCCAGCTGCCTCTAAACTTTTATCATTAACCACCTCCTTTAGCCTCAACCAATGGTCCTCCACAGCCACTCATAATGATGGCCACACGCTGGACCTTATTTTCACCCACCTATGTTCCCTCACTTAGCACCCAAACTCACCCTTCCCCCTGTCTGATCGCAACCTACTACTGACATTCTCTTCCCTCTCCACTCCTACCACACAACCCCATTCCACAAGCTCACTGTGGAGTGTGGCCGAATACTTTCACAAGGCACTGTATATATGTAATATATACATATTTCTTGTTTATGTGCTGATTCTATCCTTTGCTTCTTTATTTATATATATACTAGCTGGGTGCCCGATGCACATGCATCGGATTCTAGAAGAGCGAGTCTCTGACTCGCAATGGCCGCTTCGCGGACAATGCTTCGCGCTGCTAAGGCGACTCGCCATGCCCGCTGCGCGGGCATAGCGAGTCGCCTTAGAACTGCTCGCAATGGCCGCTGCGCGGCCAATGCTTCGGGCGTATCCACATGACCATGCTGACTCGCAGCGCGAGTGGTCTCAGAAGGGCAAAAAAACCCATTCGCAATTATATAATAGATAATATATATGCAGTCAAATGAAAAAGTTTGGGCACCCCTCTTAATCTTGA